>JACEFZ010008995.1:0-31685 GCA_014155875.1 Cepaea nemoralis | reverse complement strand
CCCCCCGGGGGGGGGCCCTTTTTCCCGGCCATTCTGCCCCCCCAGGCCCCTGGTTTGTAAAATTTTTTTTTGCTTTTTTCCCTTTTGTGAAGCCATCCCCCCCCCCCCCCATTTAATTTTTTTTTAAAAAAAGGGGGGAAAAAGGTTTTTTCCCCATTTTTTTTTTAAGGGGGTCCGGGTTCCCGACTTGTTCCTTTTCCCCCTGTCTGTCTGCCCCTTTGGAACCCCTTCCGGCTTCGCCCAGTCCCTGGTGGGGAGCATCTCATTTAATTCATATAAGTAGTCATATAAGTTCTCATTAAATTCATACAACAAAAAAAGTAAACTTAAAAGAATGTCCTTCCACACACCATCCATTATTTTAATGACAACTCTTTCTAATCACCTGCATGACTACAGTAACTTCTTAAGCAAAAAAGATGAGTTACAATGTTATGCATTTGTGCATTATTTTTATGAAAACTTTGAAAATGCCTTACAGATTGTATCATTATTTATTATAACTCATATGCTGGTACATAACTATGGACAAAGAGTTTTATAATTCTTTGAAAACAATGCCACAATATGACTATAAGTTATACAGAAAAGTTATGCCCCTTGAATAACTTTTACAGAGTTAGAGTCCCCTGAGATATATGAAATTATAATGAAAAATGAAAAATGAAATAATGCTGAGTAAGCAGGCGATTTCACACTAACAAAATATCACAGTTGGCAGCGCTGGAATGAAAGGAAGGCGTGTAGAACATTTCATCTCAATCGGATGGGCCGTTCGCGAACAAATAAAGGACATACATACATACATACATACATACATACATACATACATACATACAGACAGACAGACAGACAGACAGACAGACGGAGATCCTAATTTATATATAAGATAATTACACTAAACTAATGTAGTCCTTCTGGGTGTGATGTTGGAGCACTGTTCTTTGTAGACTATTTTCATTGATGTTGGAGCACTGTTCTTTGTAGACTATTTTCATAACATAGTTCCTTTCGACAAAGTCTTATATGCTCTCCTTACTGGATAGTGTTTATATATATATAGTTCCCTACCAATTTGTGTAGGTTCCCATCTAACACTTGGATGTAAATATGGTTTATATATGTGTTAGCACTGTAGACATACTACTTATGCGTCTGTTTGTTTCACTCATCAAGGCATTGTTACTCTTACACAGGTTAAACGCATGGCGATAATAACGCAATTACAGTGTAACTTTTCACCACATACGCACTGATTTAAATAGCAATTATAGTGTCACTGTTTCTGGTGATCTCTGGTCGATCTCTTCCTGTGCCTCGGGTATTTCAATGTTTGACGGTCGACTCAAAGTGTCTGCCAAAGAGTTCAAACTCCCCTTCAAATGCTGGATGGTAAAGGCATAATTTTGAAGTATCAAGGCCCATCTGTAGACCCTATTGTTCTGGGGAATGCCAGACTGAATAACAGAAAGTGGAGAATTGTCGGTTTCGATCACAAACTGTGTACCTGCTAGAAACCTATGAAGTTTTCTAACACAATAGATTAAGCTAAGGCCCTCCACTTCAGATGCTGAGTATCTTGATTCAGCTGGGCTGATCTTACGGCTTACGTACATTACTGGGTGGAACTTCCCTTCATAAAACTGGCCTAGGACTCCCGATATGGAAATAGCACTTGCGTGTGTACGTAAAAAAAGGGTAAGTTTTGGGTTATGCAAACGCATAATAGGTGAAACGCTGAATAAATACTTCAATTTTGATAAAGCACCAATTAACTGTGCATCTTGGAAATTCAATTTTGCCGAAGCTTTCAAAATATTGGAAAAAACACTGGTGATTTCCGCCAGATTGGGAATAAATTTACTATAATAATTAACAAGGCGAAGTAGACTTCGGACCTGTTTCTTGGTCGTTGGCATAGTCAAATTGAGAATCTTTGTCACAATTTTTTCATCTGTTATGAGTTGGCCTCTGCAGATGGTATGGCCTAGGAAGTCAATTTCTTCCATGCCCAACTCTACTTTAGTTGGTTTGACTGTAAGGCTGAATAATCGCAACCTATCGAAGACATGTCGCAGTTTCTGTAGGTGTGATGTCCAGTCTACAGTATGGATACATATGTCATCTATGTATGTAGATGTATTGGTTACCCCGTGGAGAAGATCCATAGTTAGACGGACAAACGTGGCTGGAGTATTACGAAGGCCAAAAGGAAGAAATCGCCACTCATAGAGACCTAAAGGTGTGGAAAAAAGCTGTTAAAGGAATTGAATTTTCTTGCATCGGGACCTGCCAATATCCTTTCGTGAGGTCGAGTTTAGAAAAGATGCGAGATGTAGACATATCAAGGATCAAATCCTCGCATGCTGGGATTGGCTCAGCATCAATTTTGGTCACTCTGTTTAAACGTCGATAATCAACGCAGAGTCGAATGGTTGAGTCTTTTTTGGCGACAAGGACGGTAGGGAAAGAATATTCTGACTGTGATTTCTGAATGATTCCACTCGACTCAAGAGATAGTAATTCTTTGTCGAGATTTGCCCTATAATTTAGTGGGATAGAATAAGGTCGAAATTTGATTGGGGTGTTCTCAGTCAGAGTAATGGAGTGCTCTATTCTGTCTGTCTTTCCTGCGATGTCGGAGAAAATGTCTTTGTATTCCGTCACTAATTCTATCATCTGTCGTCGTTGCTCGTCTGTAAGTTTGGTTTCTATCTGTATGCTGTCGATGGTCCCAGTCGTGTCTACTGTAGGGACTGGTAATTCTATTCCGTCGTCATCTGTCTCGTTCAGTACTGTTGTTGTACTAGCTGTGTGTGCTGTTACCTGGCTAAGTGTGTTTGCGATGTCGTTGTCCTGTGTCGCCCTACCTAGTGTAGTTGTGTTGTGTACGTCTGTCGTCCGATTGATCGGTGTGGGTGCATCTTGTTCGTCTGTCCGTCGTTCTTGTCGTGAGAAGTATGGTTTCAGCATGTTGATATGAAATATCTTTAATTTTCCCTTTATCGATATTTCATAATCGACATCTGATATTTTCCGTTCAACGTTGAATGGCCCTTACCATGATGTTAGTAACAAATTACGTTTATCTGGAGGTAAAAGCAGAACCTTCTGATTGGGTTCAAGGTGTATTGTTTTAGCACCCTTATTTGCATAGTCGCGGTACATCTGTCCTTTCCTCTCCAAAGATGATTTGGCTATTACACACGCTTTCATTATTCTATCGCGTCCCTGTTACCATCTCATATGGTGTTACTGATGTCGGGTTTTCTGGTAAGCTAGTGATTAGCTGATGGTAAATTGTTAGGGGTCCACGAGGGTTCGCCCCATACACTAATTCAAAAGGTGAGAAACCCTACTGGAGTGCGGAATTTCTCGATGGGCAAATAGCACTGCTGGCAATAGCGTGTTCCAATCAGATGGGTTTTCTGCTGTTACTTTTGCCAGCATGTGTTTGAGATCCCCATTAATTTTCTCTATGATCCCGTTGCTCATTGGGTGGTACGTGGTACAGAAATGCTGTTCTATTCCTAACAATTTTGTTAAGGCTTGCATAGCAGCCGAAATAAACTGAGTTCCACGATCTGATAGGATCGTTCGCGGGAAGCCAAAACGAAAAAGTAGGTGCAAAAATACATTTGCCACATCTTTGGAGGTGATGTATTTTAGTGGAATAGCTTCGATCCACCTGGTACATAGATCCACGAGAGTAAGTATGAATCAGTTTCCTTTGCTCGACACCTGATTTAGGGGTCCAACAATATCGACCGCTACACACTCAAATGGGCTAGATGCTAATAATGACCGTTGAACTTCGGCCGTCACATGCTTTCCCTTTCTTACAAGATGTTGATAAATAGTACATGAACGACAGAAACATTTTATATCAGTACAGAATTTAGGCCAGTAGAAGTATGACAAAATTCTGGATCTGGTTTTGTCATAGGCCAAATGTCCAGCAAACGGTGACTCATGTGCGATCTTTAGCACATTTTGTCGGTATGTTACAGGTAACACCGTCTGCTGAATTTCATGGTTATCTTCTTCTTCTTCTTCTTCGTTCATCCGGAGTTTTTTTTTTCGGATGTGATTGCGTTGTGCCTGTTTGCAGCAGAGCTGCGTTCTTGCGCCGTTAGGCCGACACATCCGACTTCTGCGGGCATTTGTTGACCGGGTTAACCTTCCCGGGGTCATGGTTATTATTTGTGTAATAACGCATGAGAATTCCGTTGTGTATTCTAAAATACCAAGATGCATTTTTAGTCACTTTCGCTCGCTCACCTAACAATTTAAAATAAGGTGCGATAGTTTGATCGGTGCATTGTGCCTCGATAAATTCTTGTCGAGTAGTGTTGTTACTGGCACCGATGGGTGCTAACAGCTGTAACATCTCATTTTGTAGGTCAGTATAGTGTGTTTGAGTATCTGACCTTGTTACAGCATTAGCCATGTTTGTTTGTTTCCAGGCTAATATGTCGTCGTCAGTACATTGCTTCAATGAAGCTAAACAACCTAAAATCAGATCCGTGCATGGATCTTGCAGGATTGTGTAAGTAAATGTGCCGGTAAGGAACGGGGTATTAATATGCGCTTTTGCCAGTGGGTATTTCTCAATGGTTCCAGAGAAAGTACGACATTTGACAAATTCACCCGTGTAATCTTCTGGTCTAACCAGCTCTTTTCTTAAACCAAGTAAAGTGCTGCCGCTATCCAGTAAACAATGGCATGGTTGATAATTGACCAGTGCATCGTAGAACTTCAGATTACCTCTGGAGGCAATAGCTGCATTAGCATCTTCGTTGGAACATGGTATAACATGACCACATTTCAATTTTCCATCCGCATGAAACTGGTGACATGTGTCACATCTCTTAAATTCTAATATATCCGTAACTACTGACACACTTTCACATTCACTCTCTGGTAATACATTTTCAAGTTGAGAGTCAATTACACTATCATCGTCAGATGACGTATCAATGAGCACAGCATTATTTGCCTTCACTCGTTGCCTACCAAGGCACTTAGAGCTGTAATGGCCATAGCTAGAACAAAAGTAGCATTTAACAGCACGTTTAAATGAATTTCGTCTACTTTCTTGCTTCTTTTTTATGGTTTCTAAGTGTGAGGGACATGCTGGGTTCTTGTCGCACATAGAGTAGCTAGGATGAAATAATTTACAATATCCACACCGTGGTGGCTTCTGGTAAGGTTTGTCTTTCTTATAGTACTCTTCCTGATTATAAGATCTACTAGGTACGTTCTTAACAACAGCAGTGATCTCTGTATCATGTGTGGTGGTCTTAAATATGTCACGATTAGAAGAAAAATATGCCGAACCCCGTTTTTCTAGTTGTTCAATTGATTCGATGTCTGCTTGTTGGAGAAACTTAGCAAAAGGGGTAGGGACTGTGTTTATCACTTTATCCATTACCATTAGATCTTGTAACTTATCAAAGTGTTCCCCCACTTTCGCTGCTTTAATCCATTTTTTGAATGTACTTTGCACGTTTGAGATGTAATCTAGAAAGGTTTCATTTGGCTTTGGTTTTATTTGGGAAAACTGAATCTGATAACCAGTGGCATCGAGAAGGAAATGCTGTATAATCCTATCGTGGATGTACTGATAATTGCTTCTTAGTTCTGTAGGTATTGATTCTATAACTTTTAATGGCTCCCCACTGAGATTTCTCATGTAGATCATTGCCCAATCTTCTAATGGTATTTTATGAGTCTTAAGTTGGTATTCTATATTCTCACTCCATGCTGAGATAGAATCGCCTACGCTATATGGTTTGATCAGGCCTTTATATTTACTAAATTTATTTTGTTCTTCCTGGCTCTTTTGTTTACTAGAGGCTATATGGATGTTTGAATCTATCTCCATCTGTTTTATCTTTAACTTAGTAGCTTCCTCCACTTCCTTCATATCTTTTTGATGTTGTCTTTCTAATGCTCTTTCGTCTCTCTCTAGAGCAGCTTTTCTCTCTGTTTTTTCTTTGTATCTTTGATCTGCCAATTTCTCTAATTTCTCTCCAGTATGGCCTAGTTCTTTGCCAGCCTGATGCAATCACTTAATGATGCCATTCTGTGGCTTTATGTTATTTCAAACTGATATCACTGTAGTTTTATACACTGGTTTATAGTTATGTGTTAGTTATTTACATTCTCACTGAAAATAAAGATGCATGGTTAAAATGGTGAATATCAAAATAATTCGAAAATATACTCATCTAATCTGTCGGAAAATACGGCCCTTGGGATGTTCCACCGTTGTCTTCCGGACACACAAATGATCGACTTGATAACAGAACTGATGCTTCTGTTTAGTAGAGCATCAATACTTTAGACACATGCATATGATATAAATACATGTTCATATTTCATGCGGCTGATGAATCATAAATGTGATGTGGATAATGATAAATGATGTTAATGAATGAATGTTCTGATAGTATCAATGATCGTCATGATTCGTAAGATGATTCGTCATATGAATGTCCACGTCGTCTTGTCTTCACTTTCTATCCTGTTTGGTATAACTACGTTCTATGGCTTCCTTCCAGTAGCTAATTTATTTTCTTTGAGCAAAAAGAACTTATTTTGCACAAATATCTAAATGAATGTGATGGATGTTGACATTCATGGCTGTTTCACAGAAAATGAAATGTACACGATGGTTTGCTTGATAATTTAAATACATATTTGTATATATTTTCATTACCACAAATTCATACACATTTCCTATTAATTTTCGTAGAATAACACAACTTGTAAATTACTCTTTCTTCATTGTGGTTCAAGCTCCCCGAATGGTACCATTTTCAGTATCAAATAGTACTGGTGTTGATCACTAATGTTCACTCGCAAAACACAATTTAATTCTGACATTATATGGTAAATAATTTACGTTAGTTTTAGGTACTTTTAACACAAAAATACTGTCAAATGGTGCTTTTGACGTTGGTTCAGGGACTTCTGACACCAAAAGGGGTCCTGCCTGTCAGCGACTTGCTTGCGACAGGTATTTCAGGACTCCCCTACTTTTGCACCATACGAAATTAATAACTCGTGTTATTTGCAAAAGGATGCATTTTATTTAGAGCTGATTACAAACAAGCTCCGCGAGCAGAATACTTCATTGACAATGAACATCATAGTACGTTACATAGATGCAATGAAGTGGTGATAATGATACTATTAATCACTGAATGGAATCTGAAGCCTAACAATCACTATTGTCTATAAACTTATAGTATTCATAGGGAACATGTCTATTCTCTAGCCGTCTCAGTCGCAGTCTCCACTACGCTTCTAGTTGCGTGTTCAAACATGGACGTTGGTTCCTCCGTGCGCTGGCGAGTCTTGCGTGCGTGGAGTCCCAGCACGCTGGTCAGTTAACTCTAGTAACCTGTACTCCATGGTTACTCGTCGAGAGGCGAGTTTCCTAGTGTCTTGGGAAACCCCCGCTCACTTACACTCAATGCCCTTTTGGTTGACACAAGTGTGTCCTGTGGTAAAGCTATTTATAGCGCTTGTGTCTCTTCCGTCTGGTGTTCTCTAATGGTCTCTGTCTTAGCTCTGTTTCTTATATTCTTAACTCTGTAAACTCTTATCTAGATCTTTGACAACAGAAAAACCAATGACCAAGTACTACAGGAGACAAATGAACATCGTAAACTGATTAGAGAAATTAGACGTAGACAGTCAAAATTTTTTGGACATGTTATGAGAAAAAATGGATTGGAGAACTTAGTAACAACTGGCAAGATCGAGGGGAACAGACCAAGAAGAAGACCGAGAGGAAAATACCTGGATGGCTTGGCCACATGGCATGGACGAGACAGGAACACTGAGCTGATCCACGACACTGGTGATCGAGTGAAATGGTGAGTCATGACCGCCCACGCTTTCCGGCATGGCACATGATTGATTGATTGATTGATTGTGTTGACATTCTGGCGGCGGCATTATGCACAATGTATCTGCGCGGGCTGTTGTTTGTCGAGACTCCTGTCTTTTCCACTTTTCACATTGGCCAGTGGGGAGCGATTTGTGTGATATTCACTGGCACAGGAACGGAGCATAATGGGGACGACCCGTTGCTGTGAAGTTGGAACTGCGACTAACTAACTAGGTGGCGCTGCGCACAGTTTGTCGCCGCCATTACCCATAAACCACATCGCTTCCAAACCCCGCTTGGCATTTGCCATTTGTTATCGCCTAGTCTATGTGCTCAGTAAGTATACGCAAGGAGTTGATTAAATCGTATCCCCGGGTATTTTATTTCCTGCCTGGCGGCGTGTTCATGTTATCATTGGTTTCAAAGTTTGGTAATGAACCGTAATTTTGAACATTCTAATTTTACTAATTCATTCAATAGCATGTCCTTTCCAGAACCTCACTCCCATAACTTAGCGAGTCCCATCAACAATTTAAATTTGAGTATTTACAAATGAGACTGCCACAGTAGATAGGCCTTGAAATTCAAAATCTAATGGTACCTCAATGATGCCTGTATGTCACTTATAAGTGAAGATATTCACATCTTTGTGAAGGTGAGACGAGTTGCGATTTCTCATCCTATTCATCCGTAAAGAGAACTCTCTAATGTGTCCCTTTCCTCCAATCAGCGAGACCCGCTAGCGTCTATGTGTGCGAGATTGTCTCAAACGGTCATATGAAAACTGACTTCAAAAATATGTTCCGTCATGTTAAATGATTACAAAATAGTACAAGTATACAAATTAATTATTAATAATCTTTAAACTTGTGTTCTATTTAACTTTTGTAGGTCAAATCACACGTTTTATGTGTTGAAAAGTCTAGCGCAATCACAATCGATATCATATGCGGTGGCCGTCATGACCCGTGGGTTTCCAATTCACAAAGTCACATCTTCACAGAAAATCTGTTTTTCAACCACAATTCGAGCAAGTTTAGCGATGAAACTTTGCTGATTCCGGGGCGACATTTTATATGGCAATTAAAATTCACATTAAACAAAGACATCTATTGGATTCATCGATTCCGATAATTCCGCTGCTTGCTCCCCGGCAGTCGGTAGCTTGCACAGATCTATAGAGCACACTTTATTCACAAACTTCCAGTTTCTTAGTTCTGTATAATATTTTACTTCGTAATGTTTAAAAGTTTCTATTATATCACCTAATAATTTTGTGAAAAATAAAAAAAAAAAAAATTACATGACCAGCCGGGAACAGAACCTCGACCTCCCGCGTGACAAGCGGGCTGCTTACGACTTACGCTAGCGAGCACACAATGCTTGTTCTGCAAAGATATTTATATAGGAAAGACGCCGTTTTGGGTTTGCTGAACGCAACATTTTCGCCTGTTTTTTTACCCACAATTAAAGCAATGTTAGCGATGAAACTTTCCAAATGTCTGAAAAATATGGTGCAGAATTCGAAGATCCCTCTACAAGTGATGGTTTTCTATTGAAAGCGCCAGAAAAACATTATTTACGGTTCAATGTGCCGTTTTCATTTTTCTCCGTGTGCGAGGTTGGTCTCAACCAACACGGGTCATAGACGGATTATGAAAACTGACTTCAAAAATATGTTCCGTCATGTTAAATGATTAAAAGATAGCACAAATATACAAATAAGTTATTAATAATCATTAAACTTGTGTTCTCTTTAACTTTAGTAGTTCAAATTGCACATTTTGAGTGTTGACAAGTGAAAGTGTAACATGCCACTCGATCGATGTGCGCATATGCGCAGTCGCCATGGAACATGCCATTTGCGTTACTCCATTCACAAAGACACGCTTTGCATAAAATGTTGTTTTTCATCCACATATGAAGCTATAATAGCGATGAAACTTTCCATATATATTTTAAATTGTATGCAGAATTAAAAAATACATCTATAATTGACTTACTTCGATTTAGTACACCAGAATAGTGTTACAAAGTGCACATGCCATTCCGATATATAAGCGCAAAGAGCAAAAAACACATTATCGTAGAAATGTTGTTTACATCACCCTATGGTGATTATAAAGCAATGAAACTTTCCAGATATATTTTAAATTGTATGCAGAATTTAAAAATACATCTATAATTGACTTACTTTGATTTAGAACACCAGAATAGTGTTACAAAGTGCACATGCCATTCCGATATATAAGCGCAAAGAGCAAAAAACACATTATCGTAGAAATGTTGTTTACATCACCCTATGGTGATTATAAAGCAATGAAACTTTCCAGATATATTTTAAATTGTATGCAGAATTTAAAAATACATCTATAATTGACTTACTTCGACTTAGAACACACAAAAAAAATTAATTACAGTAAGTATAAATTACACGCCACGTCGATCGATGTGCGCATGCGCAGTCGCCATGGAGCATGCCATTTTGCGTTACTCCATTCACAAAGACACGCTTTGCATAAAATGTTGTTTTTCATCCACATATGAAGCTATAATAGCGATGAAACTTTCCATATATATTTTAAATTGTATGCAGAATTTAAAAATACATCTGTAATTGACTTACTTCGATTTAGAACACCAGAATAGTGTTACAAAGTGCACATGCCATTCCGATATATAAGCGCAAAGAGCAAAAAAACACATCTTCGCAGAAATGTTGTTTACATCACCCTATGGTGATTATAAAGCAATGAAACTTTCCAGATATATTTTAAATTGTATGCAGAATTCAAAAATACATCAATAATTGACTTACTTCGACTTAGAACACCAAAAAAACAATAAAATACGGTAAGTATGAAATATAATGTTATTTATAGAAAAGGTCACGATGATGTCAACCAATCGCTGTGCGCGGAATATTAGGCATACCTTTCCTGGAAAACCCCGGATGACGTGTGTTACTGTCACGTGAGATTTTAATGAATGAATGACATCGAAAGAATGCATGGTAAATTAGACAGCGTTTTCCGGGACTACATTTTCAATGGCGGGACGACTCCGTACATGAATTTTGTTTTTACTTCGGGTAATGGCACGATGGAACACCCTACATAACTGGCCATAACAAACAACCTTCCGGAAAACTTCTCGATCATAAGCAAGATGTCCCGCGTCTGATACACCCATCTGGAGATCATCTGCCACATCCTACACCCGTCTTCTCTTTGGCCTTCCTCTTCCTCTCTTACCCCTCCATTAATGCCATTGGCATTATTGTTCTCTCCAAACTTTCATGACGTTTCCAGTGACCAAATATTTCAATTTTCTTCGTTTTATTGTCTTTAATAGCCAACCTTCTTGAACTTCAATATTCAGAAGTATGGATAAATTTCTTTTTTTTTTTTAAACCCAAGATATTCTTAGAACTCGTCTATAGTCTATATATATTAATAGCATTTATATTTTATATTCAAAAGCTGCCCTGTTCAGCTTGTTTATTAAGTGTCCAGGTCTCACAGTCACAGGCATATGTTGCAATGAGAAAGATGCATGCTCTTAATAATCTAATTTTTTTTTTTTTTAGTTCTGTCTGTCCCACTCCATAATTTATTCAGTTTTAGTCTTTGAAGAGCAATTTAATTTCGTTTGTGTCACCATTGATGGTAATCAATGACCCAAGATATTCAAAATTTTTCACTACCTCCAATTTTCCTCATGAACATATATTTCTTTCTCGATAGTAGTTTTATCTATATGCATTATCTGTGTTTTTGCTATGTTAAGATATATGTATAAGTTGTGATTTTCACTATTCAAATGGGTTGAGGCTATTAGGATTTCTGTACCAGTCTGTGTTGTGGATAGCAATACTGTATCATCAGCATACCAAATCTCTGGTATGTCATGACCACCAATGTTTAGGGCATCATATAGCTCCCTGTTTATATCATCTCTTACATTTCTCATTATATTTTCGGCATACAGGTTAAACAAATAGGGGGACAGGACACATCCCTGATGGACTCCTTGCTTGATGTCAAACCAGTCTGATGTCTCACCATCTATTCTAACCGCTGCTTGTTGGTCTAGATAGAGCATTCTTATGAGTTGTATTACATGTGATGGAAATCCCATATTCCTCATGATTTCCCAAAGTTTCTGATGTTGTACACAATCAAATGCCTTTGAATAATCCACAAAATATGAGAATAGGTTTACATTAAATTCTTTGCACTTCTCTATTATTAAATGCATGTTAAGAATGTGATATCTTGTTCCTCTTCCTTGTCTAAATCCAGCTTGAACTACGTTAATTTCTTCTTCCATTTTCTTACAAAGTCTTCCCATTATGATTTTTAGTAGAATTTAACTTGCATGACTGATCAGGGCAACAGTTCAATAGTTGGTGCATAATTTCAGGTTGCCCTTTTTTAATATTAGAATTGTCAAAGACTCGACCGCATCCCCTCCGCCAGGAAGAGCAGTCAATCTTGAAGAGGCCAGGAGGTGATACTGTGCCCGAGGCAAGGGCAGGGGAGATGAGGTAATGGGAGATGGTTAACCATTCCCTCATGAGACACGCAGGCGTTGTTCAGAGAGTTAGCACTCTAATCACGATAGCATCACGCCTCGTGGTAGCCACGGAGAAGTTGAGTATCCACTCAACATACCACGTCTGCGATCAGCGTGCCATGTGAGGCAACACGCACCAAGGTCAAGGTCGATCCGCGTGGTGTGTGACCACGGGATGAAAGAACGGGAGACGGGAGGACAGGACTTGTAGTGTGCACCTCGTTAGAGTAGCGATAGGGGTTTTGTGTTTAACTAAATAGATAGAGAGTTAGCATAGGCGTTAGCAACTAGTGATAGATAATTTCTGTGGCTTTATGTTGTGTGTTTACTAGCGACTGTTACCTGCTTGTAGCGAGCCAACGGCAATAAAATGTACCATTTATTTTCCTCGCACACGACTTGCAAGTTTCTTGTATGGTGTGGGAGAAGTATCCGATAGTGCCTGTCAGATGAGTTGTTGACAGGCAAGGATAATTGTGGTGTCAGAAGTGAGGCTTGAACGAAAGTTCAAGCTAATCCACTCAGCCACGGCTCTGGACTAGGATCTAATTTTTGTCAGTGACGGTAATCTGTGCAGACGAGAGCAATTTGCGAGCTAGAAATGTGCCTATCGTGACGAAATAGATTGTTTAATTGTGCTTATGAAATGTTTATTTAGTGAAATCATGTATTCTTCAAAGCTGTAAGTAGTAATATTCTTATTTTCTCATATTTATTTATGTATTTACCAATTCATTTATGTATAAGCACCAAACATGATTCATGGCGGAGCGATACACAGCCAGCCGACAATATCGATTTTTGAAAACTAAAAATAGCGCTGCGCACTGACGTAGAATGATTGACAAACAGTTGTCCTAGGTCATTAGCATACAGCAATCGAGTGTTTACAAAATCGCCAAGCGGCTGCTCGCCTGAATCTGTACTTTATATTATTTATTATTTGTTTATTTGAGTTGCTAAATGAATATATTTATTTATTTAAACATTATTATGTTATTTTTATTTATTTAAAAGCAGTTATTCATATTTTTGGTCCTACTTTCTCTTTGTTTACCGTCACGATGGAACTATTTTTGGCCAAGCAGATGAGACTTGGCTGCACAAAACTTACAGAAATTAACTAGGTTAGTAACGAAAGGCAAAGACTGTTAGAACGAAGACAGGACATTGACATTAAATTTAATTAATACATGTTCTAGTTGTTCGTGAGTCTGTCATTGTCAAAGTCATTGTCCTTAGTTGTCGGGTAAATCATATCGTGCAGTAGTAGTAAGCACTGCTGCCCTGCATATCAGAGGGCGAACAACAGCGTATACCGGTGTGCCAAATAAAGTGTCCTGATTCCGAAACGTGCCTCTATCCCAAAGTACCAAACAAGGTGATCTGTGTCAACGGAGCTCCGTTCCCTGATTCTCGGGAACATTAAGTTGAGTATACCTATATTTTTGGCATGCATTGTGATTAATAGTGCATCTCTTTTTCAGCTTGTGATACACTAGCATATTTTTGTGCTCTAATTTTCCAACATAGAAATTTTGTTCAGCATATAAACTGAAAATACAATTGATAGTCCTCAACGAGGAACAAACATAACACATCAAAGATAAATAAGTGATTAAACAGGATCAGTATAGGTAACGCTAGTTAATTACCTAAGAACATGGCAACATTAGAGGACTTTATAAAAATTGGTAAGCAATTACAATATACAGGTAAAGAGCTAGAAGAATATGTTGATAAGAGATTTAAAGAATTAAAGGATGCTGAGAGAGACGAACGTGCACGAGATAGACAACAACAAAAGGAAAAAGAAGAACGAGATAGACAACATCAAAAGAAGATGGCACAGCTAGCCGAAATAACAAAACAGAAACAGCTAGAAGATGACAAACAGATTAAGCAAAAAGAATTAGAAATTAAACAACAACAACTAGAACATGATAAGACAGTTAAGCAACAACAGTTAGAACATGATAAAGAGATGAAACAAAAACAATTAGATCAAGAGAAAGAATTAAAACAAAAGGAATTAGATCTAAAACAAAAAGAGATAGATGAAATAGCAAGAGTTAAGGAAAAGCAAATTCAAGTAGAATCAGAGACACAATTAAAGATGAAAGGCATGGATGTAGACTCACACGCAGAAATCTCTGCCACTAAACTAAGAAGTCAACAAGAGGAAAATAAGTTCAATAAATACAAAAATATTATCAAACCATATTGTAAAGAAGATTCTATATCAGCCTGGACAGAGAATGTAGAGTATCAATTTAAATATCACCAAGTTCCATTAGAGATGTGGGCTACGATTTATATGAAGAATCTGAGTGGAGAGCCCCTTAAAGTGATAGAATCTATACCAACTGAGCTCAGATCCAACTATCAATACATCCATGATAGGATTATGCAGCACTTTTTACTTGATGCCCCTGGGTATCAGGTTCAGTTCTCAAATCTAAAACCTAAACCTAGTGAAACTTTTATTGATTATGTTTCAAATGTGCAGAGTGTACTAAACAGGTGGCTTAAAGCAGCTAACATAGGAAAAGACTTTGATAGATTAAAAAACTTAATAGCTATGGATAAGGTTATATCCACTATACCTTCTCCTTTTGCTAAATTTTTGCAGCAGTCAGACATTGAGAACATCGAGCAGTTTGAGAAAAAAGGCTCAGCATATTTTTCTTCTAACAGAGATATTTTTAAGACTTCAAATGACTCTGAAATAGTTTCCTTTGTGAAAGACCAACCCAAAAACTATCAGAGTAACAGAAAACCCTTTCAGAAACACGACAACAAAGATAGGAAAGTGTCAAAATGTATTTACTGTCAACTTTTGCATGACACTTATGCTATGTGCGACAAATCGCCGAATTATCCGGCGCATCTGGAAAATATTATCAAGGAGCAGCAAAATAAAAGATCGGCATACAGGCGTGCCATCAAATGTTTTTTTTGTTCCAGCTATGGCCATTATTCTAATAAGTGCCTTGGCCGCCAACGTATGAAAGCCAACAATGCTATTTTGATTGATACCTCTTCTGATAGTGGTAGTGAGACAGAGTGTGAAGTTGAAAATGTATTACCTTTCAGGGAGTCTGTAGATGTATGTTGTGTGAACGATGTATTAAGCTTTGACAATTGTGAACGATGTCACCAATTTCATGCCGACGCAAAATTAGAATGTGGACATACAGTACCATGCTCATCCGAGAGTGTGAATGCAGCACTAGCCTCCAGAGGCAATTTGGTGTTCCACAATGCAATGGTCAATGATAGACCATGCCAATGTTTGCTGGACAGCGGCAGCACCCTTATTGGTCTTCGGAAAGAACTAGTGAGTCCGGGTGATTATACAGGCGACACTGTCAAATGCCGAACCTTTTCGGGTAACATTGAGATTTACCCTTTGGCAAAAGCCCGAATTAATTCTCCTTTTCTTTCGGGTACCTTTACTTGTGCAATACTTGACAACCCTTGTACTGATTTGATTTTGGGGTGCTTACCCCAACTCAAACATTGTACTAGCGATGAAATAGCTACATGGGAAAGATTAAATGTAGCTAATGAAACATCTAGAACAGACACTGTAAAACATCAAGACACACTACAAGATAAGAGACAGACTGTTGCTTTCTCCAACTGGCACAGACAATACAACCAGACAAAAATTTATAGAACAGCAGAAAGCTGATCCTAGTGTGTCTCCATATTTAAAATTATTGAAAGAAAGATCCAAAGTGACCAAAAATGCTTCATGGTTTTTTAGACCTAACAATGGCTTTCTTACTAGGTATTGTACAACTGATAACCATGAGACGGCACATGTGTCACCGTTCGCTGATCACCTTGCATACGACAAAGCCAGGGCCAAAATTCAGGCTCATTTTTGTGGGCCAGGTTTTTCCAATCAGATAAAATTATGTTGTCGTATTTTGGTAATGTATGTCAACACTTAGTACATAAGGGTAGACATCCCACAGCTAAAGTACTACCTTCCACACTGGCTTCTAGACCTTTGAGAGGGAGGGTCAAATTTACCAATACACATACAAGGGTGATTGAACAATTGATCGTAAACCAGTTCAAGACATACTTTTGTTACTTCCAGACAAACGAAATGGCAAGGACCATTCAAGGTGGTACGTAAGATTTCAAATGGTGACTATGAAATATCGATAAACAGACACTTAAAGATATTCCATGTCAACAGGTTGAATCTTTACTGCTCACGACAAGAGACAAGAGTAGAGACAGACGAACACAGTGCATCCACACCTAATGATAAAACGACAGACAGTACATAGCGCAACTACACTAGTTAGCGAGACTGGCAAATCCGACGAGGGGCATACATTTAGTGAACTTACAGAATACACATGAATATATCAGAATACTGATGACTGGACAATACACTTACTGAAACTGAGACATGCCTTTGACAGAGTGCGACTCTTCGGTCTCACTGTCAAACCAAGCAAAGTGGAAATAGGCCTCAAAGAAATTTAATTTTTTCGATCATGTCATCTCACATCTCTTGGTGTCATCTGACAAGGCCATGTCAACTTAAAACTGACAATCATTACAAAAGTTATGAATCTGACCATGCCTACCACATAGAAGCAGGTCAGAAGCCTTTTGGGATTAGTAAATTACTTAGAAATTACAATTATATTTTCCAATGTCTTAAAAGCTTCTGTAAATGAAATGTCAAAGATGCATTATTAATTTCTGCATTGTCAAAATTGAAATTCTTTTTATTAATATAATATCCCTCCGCTTGCCTAATCCTAGGCTCATTTATTATCTTAGGTCATATGCCAGCAGAATCTCCATCACTGCAGTACTAGGCCAATTTTATGATGGCATCTTCCATCCGATTTGCGACGTGAGCCGTAAGATCACACCTGCTAAGTCCAGATATTCCATATCAGAGTTGCAAGCTCTAAGCGTCATCTATGCGGTGAGAAAGCTCCATCGATTTCTGGCGGGTGTGCACTTCATTGTCCAGACCGACAATTCTCCCATCACGGTCATCCAGAGTGGTGTGCATCGAAATGACCGGATATACAGGTGGTCTCTGATCCTTCAAAACTATACCTTTAGTATAGAACATATCAAGGGTAAGGACAACATTCTGGCTGATACCCTTAGTAGACCATCTGGGGTAGAAATACCTGAAATCCCACATATAAATGTAGAGTGATAGTTAGTACATGAATACATTATATTATTCTATGTAAAATAGGTTACATATACATCGACATTATGTGCTTAATCATGTACCAAGAACAGTGAACTATCATGTGTCCGTAGACATCAAGTGAAGAACTGTGCTGCAAAACGTAGATATCACCGTGTGAACTAGGACAGCTCATTACCAACTAAGCTCCATTCCGGTTTATCATTTGTGTAAAGCGCAGAAAACAGTGTCAGAACAGTGCTTAATTACAGACACGAAAAGACTGAGCTACGACACCAGCGAACTCTACACGTGCACTACCGATAGAACACTAGTATGACTGTGCAATGTATTTCAGATACCCAGGCAAAGTGTGTATATATATTATGCCTATAAAACCAATGTACAATCATGAAGGCAACAACTAACCTGAGGTAGCTGAATACCATGTATATAAACTTATTGTGATATATAATATAATATTTTAAGATAGTGATAAAGTAGATGTAGGTTAGGAAATATAATAGTTCTCATTTATTTTAATAGTGCAGTTAGTACAGTAATTAACCCATTTACTTAGCTTAAAATTAAATTAGAATATTAATTTAGACATAAAAATAGCTTAATTATAAGCTAAATTAAAAGTTTGATAGGAATAGCACCATTTAGGTTGTTATATTTCACTTAGCTTCATTTCAGTTCAGTTCATTCCACCTTAATGAAACCATACCATCTATCAAACATTACCAGTTATTATTATCATCATTTTACATCATAAGAGGATAAATAGATTAGATAAGTGAACATACATCATTTACACCATTTAGATTAAGAATATCACTCATATAATTCCTTTGTGCATTTCAAAACAGTATTTATAATAGGGTTAGAAAAGTACATAATTGGTGTTCATTTTATCCATGTAATTAAGGTACATAACTCACGTCACATTAATTACATTTAAATAGTTAGATTACATCCCTTAGATTAGATAAACATAAGAATTAATATAAGTATATCATACAATTAACATGACAAAATTTAGTTAACACATTAAATACTTATTGATAGAATTAGTATTAGTATGTTAGAATGTAGAGTTTTATGTTAGTGTAATATAGTGGATGATGAGACCAAGGGGACAAACCATCAACCCTTTCTCGTCCATGTAAATATATTGTAAATACATGACTCGTGCAGCGACTTTCGCAGAGTCATTGGGCTCAACTATCTCAAACTGAGCCAAACCTGTATAGTCTCACTCCAAGGTTTTTAAATAATCGTAAGGATTAGTGTGGAAGGATAAAAGATGTGTGACAGAATTAAGGGTGAAAAAAGTGTGAGAGAAGTGTGAAAGTGAGAGCGAATGGAAAATAGACGGGAGAGAGTGAGATCAGTCAGCGGATTCTTCTGCTGCCTGGCGCGACTTTTAATATTTGTCTGTGTTAATGTTGGTTTTCGTTAGTGAGAATGTGTTAGTGTGAATGTGGGTCTGTAAGATAGTTTAGAACTTAGATTAGTGTATTTTGGGTTTCATAACAAGGGAATGTAGTCACGAATTAGTGTTATACACCTGTTTGTGGCCACATTTAACCAAATTATGACACTTAAAAAACTAACATACATACACATAGGAGATAGAAACATAGGGTAGAAGTTAGATTAGGAGATTAATTACATCCAAACACACAAACAACCAGAAAAACAAACATATAAATTACATACACTTTTTGTAGATCAAAGGGAGATAACTTCGGGTCAGGGGACATAATAGACAACGAAAAACTAACTTAACAGTGAAATAGGACTTTACACGCGGAAGCGAAGTAGGTAAAGCCTGTCGCACACACTCTTGTATAATGGTTGTTAAATATTATATGGGGGACATGAAGCAATTCATGTGTTGACCCTAAGAAAGTCAACTTTGTATGGGTAGTAAGTTAATTTACTATGTGAGGGCAGGTCTTATAAGACAACGGTCCGGTTCAGACATACCTCTAATAAATATAATATAGCATGTGAGAAGAGGGCTCACGCCAACCAGTCAAGTTTGTGGCGATTGCCAGTAGCCAAGTAAAGTTTTGCTACACTGTGATAATAGTCAGTAGAAGTCTATTAGAGTGCCCAAAGCCAGGTTATCTAGAGTCTTTGACAAAAAAAATTAAAGACATTAATTTTTTTTAGAAACCTCTTGCGTCACAACCAATGAGTGAAAGTTGATGACGCAACACAGGAGGGGTGGGTGTGTGTCAAAGACTCGACCGCATCCCCTCCGCCAGGAAGAGCAGTCAATCTTGAAGAGGCCAGGAGGTGATACGGTGCCCGAGGCAAGGGCAGGGGAGATGAGGTAATGGGAGATGGTTAACCATTCCCTCATGAGACACGCAGGCGTTGTTCAGAGAGTTAGCACTCTAATCACGATAGCATCACGCCTCGTGGTAGCCACGGAGAAGTTGAGTATCCACTCAACATACCACGTCTGCGATCAGCGTGCCATGTGAGGCAACACGCACCAAGGTCAAGGTCGATCCGCGTGGTGTGTGACCACGGGATGAAAGAACGGGAGACGGGAGGACAGGACTTGTAGTGTGCACCTCGTTAGAGTAGCGATAGGGGTTTTGTGTTTAACTAAATAGATAGAGAGTTAGCATAGGCGTTAGCAACTAGTGATAGATAATTTCTGTGGCTTTATGTTGTGTGTTTACTAGCGACTGTTACCTGCTTGTAGCGAGCCAACGGCAATAAAAATGTACCATTTATTTTCCTCGCACACGACTTGCAAGTTTCTTGTATGGTGTGGGAGAAGTATCCGATAGTGCCTGTCAGATGAGTTGTTGACAAGAATGAAGATAGTACTCTTCCAATCTTTTGGCCATATACCATATTTCTATTTCTTTTTACATAATGCGTGATAGATTTGTATGCTTTCCCCTCCTCCCGCTTTAATTAGTTCAGCTGGTATCTCATCACATCCAGGTGATTTACCATTCTTCAGATTCTTTATTGCCCATGCAATTTCATCTAATGAGGGTTCAGGTTCTGTCTCTGCTGTCATTGGTTCATGTATCTCATTCATATCCTCACTGTCACTCATATCATACATTCCACTGCAGTACTCCTGCCATCTTTCTAGAATTTGTCTAGATTCTGTTAAGGTATTTTCCATCTTGTCACAGATAACATTCAATTGAGGGTGAACATTTCTTGTCAATAACTTCATGTCTTTGAACATTTCGTAATCTCTTACAGTCTTATGATATTGCTCTATTCTGGTACAGCAATCTTTTATACATTGATTTTTTTAAAGATTTATACTTCATCCTGCTGTTATCGGATCCTTTCTGTTTCAGTTCCCTTCCTTGTTTTATTAATTCTAATGTGTCTGATGTAATCCATGGCTTAAGTTGCTTTTTCTTGGTCAGAATTAAATCTTTGGCTGCAGTTATCAAGATATCTCTAGCTTGTACTGCCAGTTCATCAGGTGTCATTTCCTCTTGTACAGACATCAAGACCCCAAAACGATTCCTAACATGTTGTATGCATCTGGTATTTTGTGAGATCAAAACGAAGCGGCCTTGGTCCTCGGTAAGCTTTTTGAGTTTTAATTTCAGATCTGTTTCTAATAACTGATGATCTGTATCACAGTCTGCACTTCAGTAGGGTTTTTGCAGATGTTATGCTTGATCTCCATCTTCTTTGTATTAAAATATATTCTATCTGTTTTTGGTAATACTGTCCGGGGACTTCCATGTGAAGAGTCTTTTTGGGTGTTGTTTAAAAAGTGTGTTGGCTATCGTTAATTAATTTTCTGTGCAAAATTCAATTAATTTGTCACCTGCATCATTTCTATTTCCCAATCCAAATTTTCCTAAAATGTATCTCTCATTTTCAGCTCTTCCTATATCTACTTTTGCATTAAAATCTCCCATTATTATTGCTATATCATTATGACCAATCTTATTTAATGTGTCTTGCAGTGTGTTGTAAAATTCAATTGTGTTGTTCAATTTCATCCTCCTCTGCTGTTGAAGTAGGTGCATATATCTGTATGAGAGTTGTGTTTTTTGGACGGCCTTTAAGTCTAATAGTGAGGATTCTATCACTAACTAGGTTATGTCCCATTAAAGCTATTGCAGTTGTTTTATCTAAACAAAATGCCACTCCACTCTGGCCTCCGATGTCTCTACCAGAATAAATGAAAAGACTTCCATTTTCAGTTGTAAAATGACCCTTGCCTTTCCAGCGTGATGTTCACTAATTCCTAAAATTTGAATATTTAACCTCTCAATCTCATCACATACTACTTTAAGCTTCCCCTCATACAGACTTCTCACACTAATTTTACTACATCATTCATTTATTGTTTAAAATACTCAATTCCATCATTACCTAACCAGCTAACCACGATTGGTGGGTACTCTATACTGCGGTCGAGATGCAAAGAAAGTAAAAACAGGTAAAGCTAAAGGAGCTAACCATATTCCCTTGACAATTGGAACTTGGAATGTATGCACCCTACTTGACAGAGACGGCGCGTCGGGGCCAGAGAGACGAACAGCACCGATTGGGAGAGAGCTGGGCAGGTACAACATCGACATTGCAGCCTTGAGCGGGACATGACTTGCAGAAGAAGGCCAAATCTGTGAAAAAGGTGCCAGCTACAGCATTTTTCTGGAGTGGAAGGAAAAGCGAGGAAAAACGCCAATCTGATGTGGGATTTGCCATTAAGTCGGCCATGGTTGGCAAACTAGCTGAATTTCCGAAGGCTATAAATGACAGGCTTATGACTATTAAGTTACCCCTGCTGAAAGGAAAGAAGCATGCAACCATTGTGAGTGTCTACACACCAACCATGACAAATGAAGATGACGTCAAAAACAAGTTCTATGAAGACCTGCACAACGTATTAACATCTGTTCCCAAAGGAAACAAACTTATACTTCTTGGGGACTTCAATGCCAGAGTAGGCAAGGACACCGCCTCATGGAGTTATGACGCACTCTGAGGAAGAATTATAATGTCTAATATCTGCATTCTCCAATGCTTGTTCTGAATTTGGTTTAACAATTAGCAAAAAGACGACATAGATTATGTCACAGGGTGCACATGGGGTACCATCAATCTTTATTGATGATGCCGAACTAGAGATGGTAGACCATTTTACATATCTAGGATCAGTGGTAAATAGCAAATTATCCCTAGATCAGGAAAGCAACATCCGGATTGGTAAGGCAGCAACAACAATGAACAGGTTAAGAAAAAGAGTCTGGGAGAACAGGAAGCTTACTGCCAAAACAAAAGTCCTTGTCTATCAAGCCTGTGTCCTTAGTAATCTTCTTTAACCCTTTACAGGGCAGACGCTTGTCCATATTTTAGTCCTGAATGGGCAAAATTTTTTCAGGTTCGGTAAAATTTCGGGTCGCGTTAGTAAAAACATCACAAATAAGGTGTTAGTCAACCGATTTTAGTTAAATAAACAACACAATGAAGGGAAAAGCATGCAGAATATGTTACTCACGTGATTGTTGTCAGTAATCCAAATATGAACACAAATATTTACTAAATACAGTATGTTGTTTGTGATTTTCCATCGTCTATACGGCAATTTACAAACACATTTTCAGAGTCATAATCACTTTCTTTAAAGTCCAACTCAGACTGCTAATGCAAAGTAATGCTTTGCACTGATATCTAGCTCCGATTAATAGTCAACTTCGTGCCCTTTAATGTCACTTAAATTGAACCTAGCGAAATCTCGGCTATCACTTGAAGAATCACCGAAATCCATTTTGAAAAACAGCGTAAAAACCCCGAAAACTATACAAAAAAGTCAGTAAAAGTCCGTTCAAATTCATAGTACGCGTTTACAAATGGCGGCCACGTTGTCAAGCTATTGGCGAAAGTAACCGAGAGATTGCGTTTTTACAATGCATAATAGTATCTGACGTTTTCAGGTGATCCGCCCGTTTAAGGTATCGGACGTAAATGGCCGTTCTGCCTTGTAAAGGGTTAAGGCAGTGAAGCCTGGACAACTTACTCACACCAAGAGAAACGTTTAAACAGCTTTCATATGCGGTGTCTGCAAAGAATTCTTGGTATTAAATGGCAAGACAAAATCACAAATACTAAAGTATTGGAAAGATCAGGTTGTGTGACGGTTTATTCCATGCTCAGTCTTTGTAGACTTAGATGGATAGGACATCTTAGGAGGATGGATGATGGTAGAATACCAAAGGACATCTTTTCTGGTGAATTACAGATGAGTAAGAGATCTCAGGGTCAGCCTCTACTACAATACAAAGATGTGTGTAAGCGGGACATGATTGATACAGGCATTGATAATGCACAGTGGGAGCAAGTCGCCGCTGAACGTGTTGCATGGAGGGCAAACATCAGAAATGGAATAAAGACAAAGGAGAAAATTATTGCAGATAAGTCACACAACGAGCGTGTGAGACGTAAGATGGTGCATGATGGTGGAAATGACCATGTGTTCACATGCACCCAGTGTGGACGAACATTTATAGCGTGAATTGACCTTATCAGTCATATTTGCTACCACCATGGGTAATAGTTATTATGCCTTTCTGAAGCACAAACTATCGTCTGTCAAGATGGCAAGGTGCCAATGATGGATTTACTAATGATACCACCACAGATAGATAATAGGCCTTGAAAAACCAAATCTAATGATACCGCAATGATGCCTGTATGTCAATTCTAATGTCTAAGTGAAGTAACTTTAAAAAAAAAATATCTTTATAAAAAATTGACATGCCTTCCATAATTTCAGGGGGAAAAGTGTGTCCATTTTATAGCCTTTTCAATCATGATTTTAAAATTGAGTATTTGTTAATGAGACCACCACACATAGAAAGGCCTTGAAAAACTAAATCTAATGGTACCTCAATGATGCCTGTATGTCAATTCTAAGCGGGGATATTCATAGGTTATTCTATCGTGTCGTGACCCGAAATTAAAATTGTGTCGCCAGAATGGCTGCTGTAAAAACCATTCATGCTTTCTACGTCATTCATTCATTCAAATATCACATGACAGTAGCAGACGTCACCTTAAGTTAATCAGAAAAGGTTAGCCTAATATTCCGTGCACAGCGATTGGTTGAAATTATTGTGACCTTTTAAATAAATTGAATTACTTGGCAAAAAGTAAGTAATTTTATGTTCTAGAGCTTGTTTATTTAATATTAAGACATTTTTAGATGGATATTTAAATTAAGCACCCATTTTTACAAATATTTGGAGAGTTTCATTGCTTATATCGCATTAGAAGTCGTAAAAAAAAATACGTCTGCAAGATGTTTGAATGGAACTCCAAGATGGTGGCAGCCAGCTATGGAAAGTTTTAACGCTCAAACCCACAATTTGAACTACTAAAGTTAAAGAAAATACAAGTTTAGAGATTATTAATAATTTATTTGTTTACTTGTACTATTTATTTATCATTTAACATGACGAAGCATATTGATGAAGTCGGATGGCATATCCATCAGTGACCAGTTTAATACAAACTAGGGTGGACCGGAAGCAGACACAATAAAAAGCCACAAAAGTATGCAGAGAATGAGAAATTGTAACTAATTTCCTACACAAAAATAATTTTTTTTTTCAAAAAAGTACAGGCATCATTGATGGACCATTAGATTTTGATTTTCAAGGCCTATCTACTGTGGTGGTCTCATTAGTAAATGCTCAAATTTAAAATCATGATGGAACCTCCTAATATTCACGTATGAGTATCGGTAAATCCATATACAAAATGTACGTGATTTCCCCAATTTCAGGAAACAAAAGTGTGTCTCATTTTCTCCACTTCCGGTTTATGCTAGATTGTCTCAAATGGGTCATAGACAGATATGAAAAACTGACGTCAAACATATGTTCCGTCATGTTAAATGATTAAAACATAGTATAAGTATACAAATCAATTATTAATAATCTTTAAACTTGTATTCTCTTTAACTTTAGTAGTTCAAATTGCATGTTTTGAACATAAAAAGGTAAACGGGGCCTAGTCTGATTGATATTCACAGAGCCGCCATCTTGGATTCACTTTCACAAAAATGACACAACATATCCGAAGACATATTTTTTTCTATCACACATGGAAAATGGTTGGCAATGAAACTCTCCAAATATATGTAAAAATATATGCAGAATTCGAAAATCCATCTAAAAATAAGTACAGATTAATTTAGACAAGCTCTAGAAAATAAAATTACTTGCCTGTATACCAAATAATTAAATTTATTTAAAGTCACGATAATTTCAACCATTCACTATGCAGAGAATGTTAGATGGATCTATTCTGCAGAAATTAAGATGGTGTTTGTTATTTTTACGTAATATTTGAATGAATTAATGAATCATGTCAGAAGCATGCATGGTTTTTACTTGGCCATTTTTGGGGACCCAATGGATCCTTCTGCGCAGGCGCAGTTTCCGGTTTCGGATCGCATAATCGGACTAAATGAAATCGCTACATTTGTAATTCTGTCATTTTAGTCCTTTTATTTTGCCTAGTCAACAATTAATGAATGTTTGTAGTTCATTACTCATAATATTAGTAGTCATTTTCCATGTTTCTGTTCCACATAGTAGTACTGATTTAATGTTATAATTGAATATTCTATTTTATTTCTTTTGACTTCCACAAATATTCCATTGCTATAAAAGCTCCTCTTGTCTTAGCATTCTTCTTTTAATATCTGTATATGCTCACCCATCTGTGTCTACATTGCTACCTAAATAGGTGTATAATTCTACCTCAATATCTGTATATGCTCACCCATCTGTGTCTACATTGCTACCTAAATAGGTGTATAATTCTGCCTCAATATCTGTATATGCTCACCCATCTGTGTCTACATTGCTACCTAAATAGGTATATAATTCTGCCTCAATATCTTTGACTTTCCCTATGAATTTTTAGACCTAATTGTTGTGACCTATCTATTGTGCTTAGCTAAATCTTGCATCTCATTTCAATGTGTGGGACAAGAAGGCAATGTCATCAATGAAGTCCAGATCATCGAGCTTCAGTGCACAAGCAGACAATATTGGGACCAAATTTGCCTAATTGTCAAATGTAGGCATGCTCACAACTTTCATGTTAGAAACTCACACAGTAGAATTCTTGCTCATAAGCAACAGTTTAGAAGGAAAATTTGTGACAAGATTTTCTTGCATTTCTCTCCAATTGAAGACTCATTATTGGATGTATGAAAGGGGGGGACAAGATGATACAAAGAATGGCTGCTGTAATAAGTATTGCGTTAAATTTAATACCTATAATATTTAATCGTTATGGTGCTAATCCCGTGAAGTCCCATCAGGCGGTGATAGTGCCGGGCCCCCTGCCTCGATGGGGTCCACCCATGACTACTGGTGGTCACCTTCCCCTGTGCTGTGGAGTCAAGGCACAGAGGAGTAGGTTAAGAGCTATTGACCAAACACCCCGTAAACTCAACATACTACAGTGGAATGCCAAAGGAGTATATAACAAGCAAGTCTCCCTAACACAGCGTCTTCATAAAGATAGGATAGATGTGGCATGCCATTCAAGAGACACACCTCAACGCCAATCGCAAATTTTCAGTCAAGGGATATCAGGCCACACGTTTCGGCCGCGAAGGACACAAAGGAGGAGTTCTAATACTTACACGAAATACAGTACCTTGCAGTGAAGTATCTGTGATCTCTGACAACCAACGGAAATTATAGGTGTTGATATAATGATAAAGGGACGTGAAAATAAGGAATTTACAATCTGTATAGCCCAGCAGATAAGGATCTTACACTCTCAAATTGCATTGGTTGTCAGAGACTTTTAATAGCCGTTCAGAAAGATGGGGGATACCCAGATACTGACAAAAAGAGATGAAGTGGAGGACTGGGGAAATAGACTCAAATCTCCATCTACTCAACAAAGCGGATGACACACCAAGCTTCTACTCCAGAAGATGGATTACCACTTCTACTCCAGACTTAGCTTTCTGCACAGGAGACATCCTCCACAAAATCGATCACATGTGCTTGACCAATTGGCAGGTAGTGACAACAGACCAATCAAGCGTGTAATGAATATGGAGTATGTTCCACAGGAGCAAAAGCCTTTCCCCGCTGGGAATTACAAAACAGCAGATTGGGACAGATTTGCATACTAACAGACAATATTGTGAAAACATAAATATACACGATATGGCAACATGAAGCAAATGGTGGAAAGTCTAAGACAGAAGCAATAATACAGGCAGCCACTGAGTCTATTCCAAAAGGAGCGAGGAAAAATTACAAACCCATACTGGACTGAAGAACTACAATTTTTGGAGGACAAAGTTGAAGATGCCAGGAAGACCGCAGAGAGAGAACAAACAACTGAAGCGAACATCTCTCTCAAAGCCATCTCAGCAAAATATAAAAGAACAGTAAATCAAACAACAAGAGATTGTTGGAGGGAAAAAACAGAAAACCTGAATTTTGACAGGGATGGAAACAAACTATGGAAACTAGTGAAAGCCGTGAACAATGAAGGACCTAGAATCAAACAAATAACAATTAAACAAGGAAATGCCTTGCTTACAGGAAAAAAGGCTGCAAATGCACTAATGGATTGATTGATTGATTGATTGATTTAGGAACCGCATCAAAATTTTCGGGACATTCCCAAACGCCCCGCCCCCTCCTCAGCAGCCAGCAAAGTTTTCCCAAACACAAATATTTCCATATCAATCTGATTATTGTCCGTCCGCTTTCCCTATCGGAGTGTCGGCCGATCCCCTCAGACACTTCGCGGGTCCTTTCTTACCAGACTATGTGACATTGTCCTCCGGGGTGTACACGTGCTCCCACAAGGCCGCAACCACTTTTCTCCCTTTGGGTACATCAAACTCCACAATTTTTGGAGCCAGCCAATCTGCCCGTGTTCATTCCCCAGCACACGGCATCCCCAGGAGAAAAGACCAGGGATGCTTGTCCCCATGACTCTGAAGCAAAGCAACCCACTCTGCACGAACTTCCCTGTTTAACCTTCTCAGCATGCTTTCTGAGTCAGTTACAATCACATTTTCAGATCGGTTTCTAAGCGGAAACACTAGCCAGTGCAAAGCAAACCACATTGATATTACAAACCCAACAGGGAGAAAGCAATCAAAGAAAACAGATACTCATAGTAATACAGAGACAGCAGCGGGAAAATATGATGGCAAATTAAAAAATGGAAGAAATGGAACAGGCATGAAACCCTAAAAAAGAAGGAATCACCCGGAAAGGATGGAATAAAATGAAATGCTAATAGGACTAGGGCACTAAGGCAAAAAAGAAACTACTAGCAGTCTAAAACAGCTGGAAGAGAGGAATAGTCCCCAGGCATGGAAGGAAGCTATACTAATACCAGTCCCAAAGAAAGGAAAAGACCTGGAAGAACCAAATGGCTATCGACCTATAAATCTACTTGTGGGTAGGAAAATTAATGGAACGCATTATCAATGGCAGGCTAACATGGCATCGGGAAAAAAACAAACTCTTAACACCACACCAAGCAGGATTAGAAAGTACAGATCCACTGAAGATCAAAAACCTATATAGCTCAGGAAATAGAGGATGCCTTCCAAGAGAAAAAGCACACACTAGCAGTCTGGATAGATTTGGAAAAAGATTTGATAAAGTATGGAAGGAAGGACTGAAAGTAAAACTGAAAAAACATGCATTTTTGGGGGAAAATGTACAAATGGATCAGCCACTCCCTTTGAGAACAGAACTGCCAGGACAAAAGTACAAGGACAAACAAGCAAAATATGCTTTTGGAGCAAGGTGTCCCCCAAGGGGGATTTCTTTCACAAAATTTTTCCAGCATATATAAACGACATCACGGAAAATTTTCCAGCCAGAGTACACACATCATCCTTTGCAGATGACCTAGCCATATACATCTGAAGAATATATTAGTACAGCTAACACAGAATACAGCAACCCCTATTAGCGTAGAGGGCTGGTCAAATCATGGCTAGTGAAGATAGTGAGGAGAAAAACAACATGCACAGTGTTCTCCTCTCAAATAAAACTCAGCAACCTAAGCTGGGATTGATGGAAAAATATTGCGCCCTGAAGAAAAACCAAACTATCTAGGAGTCACCTTGATCTCGCCTGACATGGAAACCAGGTTTGGGAAAAAACAAAAAAGAGCAAGGCAAGAATGGCAATCATGAAAAAATGTGGTACACGGGGGAGCAGATGAGAAAGTTCTCAAGAAGTTTTATACTGGAGGGTGAGGCCAGTACCCTGGAATATAGCATTGCAGCTTGGGCAACAGCAGCTAAGTCAAACTTTAACAAAATAAGTTAAGAGTCCCAAAATCAAGGAATGCGAATCATAACTGGAAGCCTGAAGACACGCCTATTAATGAACTAGAAAAGATCACTTGTTTACAACAATGCAGGATAGAAGAGATAGCGAGCCAAGCAGAAAAATTTAGAAGATGGACAGACCACCCTTTATAAAAGGTTTAGTGGTTTTGGAAAGGGAAGACTGAAGGTAGCAATTTGTAGAAACTGCAAAACGAAGTTAGGGCAGATCCTATACTTAACATATCAACAGTAAAACCCTTTTACAAGCACACAAGTCCCATTTGGAGACAGCGCAACTGCCTGAGATGTTTAAAAAAACATTCCTGGTATTGAGAAAAAGAAAAATCAGCATGAAACCGAAAGAAGAGAAATAACCCTAAACTACATAAAAGAACATACCCAAGCAGCAATTGGACCCATGCATATACAGATGGATCAGCCAAAAATTAAATAGAGAATGGAGGAGGAATTCTCCTAAATTTAAAAAAAATGGAGGGGGAAAAAAAAAACATTAAATGGCAAGGAAAAATTTTCAAGAACTTCAAAGGGAGGTAGAGGCTTGAAAACTGCGCAGAAATGCTCTGATGGAGGAAAATAAAGAGAAGCAAATAGCATCTTCACAGATGAAAAGTCAGCTGTCTCAATACTGAAGAGCAATAACGCACAGAAAATGACCTAAGAGCAGCACTCCAGGTTATGCCAGAAACCCAAAAAAAAGTTTAATACAGTGGACCCATCACATTTCAGTATACCCGGAAAGAAGAGGTGACAGACTGGCAAAAGAGGGCGACGACTACCACAGCCCGCATAGACATAAAATATAATGAGGCAAAGAGGTTGATAAAAAACACCATAGAACCAATGGGAATCAGAGCATCCAGGCCACCCGAAGGATGATGCATATTACAAACTCGACCCAAGAGAACAAGTAGCAATTTCAGACTCCGCACAGGACATAACAGGCTGAAATAAACCCCTTGTTCAAAAACTAAGATAGGAGATACGATGAATGTAATTGGAACTGGAAAAATGACAGCAAAACATTTGCTGCGGATTGCCAATTTTGCAGAACAGAGAAAGATATTTGGCCCACCTTCTTTGAGGACAAACTTTTTGGGGTATAACAAGCTCAAGTTGACCCAGCTTACTTTTAAAACAGGGACATTTAAAGGGTATGAAGAAAATTAAGAGCAATTTAAGGTTTTTTGGCAAAAGCCCCCGAGGCATGAATGAAAATTTTCTTGGATAGCAAATCCTTACGTGGAAAGTCCAATCAAAAATTTCCCGTGTGGGCTTAAAAAGGTGGAAAAAGTGTCCTAGTGGCAGAAAGGGAAAATTTCTTGGGTAGCAAACCTTAGTGGAAAGTCCGAATCAAAAGCCATGTGTGGTTCATAAAAGGTGGAAAAAAATGCCCAGTGGCACGAAAGGAATATTGCTGGATAGCAAAAAAATTACGGGAAAGTCGAATCGAAAGCTCAATGTGTGATGTCATCTGCAAATGCTTCTTTGGTTTTCGGAAAAAAAAAGCCTATGTGAAACGGAAGGCCAAAATACGGAAGTGAGGCTAAGCAGCCATGTGCAGGACGTGACGATTCCTTGGGGAGCCTAGTACCAGAGCGTGTTTGGTTGGGTTGGGCCCCCCCGTTTTTGGGGAA
>JACEFZ010008994.1:0-18426 GCA_014155875.1 Cepaea nemoralis | reverse complement strand
ACCCGGGGCCCGCTTTTATCAATGACCAATCTCACACACCACTGTACCACCCAGGCCCCGTAGTGTATCAATGACCAATCTCACACACCACTGTACCACCCAGGCCCCGTAGTGTATCAATGACCAATCTCACACACCACTGTACTACCCAGGCCCCGTAGTGTATCAATGACCAATCTCACACACCACTGTACCACCCAGGCCCCGTAGTGTATCAATGACCAATCTCACACACCACTGTACCTACCCAGGCCCCGCAGTGTATCAATGACCAATCTGACACACCACTGTACCACCCAGGCCCCGCAGTGTATCAATGACCAATCTGACACAACACTGTACTACCCAGGCCCTGTAATGTATCAATGACCAATCTGACACAATACTGTACTACCCAGGCCCTGTAGTGTATCAATGACCAATCTGACACAACACTGTACCACCCAGGCCCCGCAGTGTATCAATGACCAATCTGACACACCACTGTACCACCCAGGCCCTGCAGTGTATCAATTACCGATCTGACACACCACTGTACCACCCAGGCCCCGCAGTGTATCAATGACCAATCTCACACACCATTGTACTACCCAGGCCCCGTAGTGTATCAATGACCAATCTGACACACACCACTGTACCACCCAGGCCCCGCAGTGTATCAATTACCGATCTGACACACCACTGTACCACCCAGGCCCCGCAGTGTATCAATGACCGATCTGACACACCACTGTACCACCCAGGCCCTGCAGTGTATCAATGACCAATCTGACACACCACTGTACTACCCAGGCCCTGCAGTGTATCAATGACCAATCTCACACACCACTGTACTACCCAGGCCCCGCAGTGTATCAATGACCAATCTCACACACAATACTGTACTACTCTGCCCTGCAGTGTATCAATGACCAATCTCACACACAATACTGTACTACTCAGGCCGCGCAGTGTATCAATACCAATCTCACACATCACTGTACTACCCAGCTCCCGAAGTGTATTAATGAGCAATTTGACAACACCACCCTGCTGGTGGTTTTACGGGTACACTGACATAAATGGAAGGGCATATTGTGTCTGGGCCTGGTTGGAGTTTCGTCCATTTGTGGGCGGCAAATGGTTGGTCTTCAACATGAAAAAGAGTGGATTGATTGATTAGGAATTCTTGAGCGTTAGTCGCTGTTGTGCTATCATTGGTTGATATGCGTATAATTGAGGTTACTGAAGATATGAAGTTATAAGAGGTTATTGAACATATAAAGGTGTATATCTGAGGTTACTGAACATATAAAGGTACATATCTGAGGTTACTGAACATATAAAAGTATTTACTATTACTAGTGTTTGCTTCTACTAATGAGTGGGAGTTCAGCAGCGCTAGGTTTTATTAGAAGGCAGCAAGTCAAATAGCTTGGTCAGGGAAATAGGTTACCAACTAAGAGTATTCCACAGCAAGCAGATGTACAGACCAGATGGAGCAGAGGAAGAGCCTTAGTACGTAAACGATGGATGGGGGGAATAGCAGAGTCCGTGGTAATATCGATACATGAAACCCATAAGTGGGCATTCTCCGTCTGTTTATACTTCACCTCGACACCGCAAGGTACAAGATGGAATGAGTGCTCTGGACATATTTGCGTGAGGATTAGCTTTCCTTATTGCCAGTTTCTGCCGCCATCTGGCGAACCCACTCCGACTTCTGAAGTACTTGTAATTTACGTCAAGAACGAGTAAGTCAACACTGATGTCCAATTGAGTGATCAGCGTGTATAACCAGCCTTGGGGCTGCGGTCAGCAGAACAAGTTGCGCCCGTTAAACCTCACGGTCACGCCAACCTCCAACTGAGTGATCAGCGTGTAGAACCAGCCTTGGGGCTGCGGTCAGTAGAACAAGTTGCGCCCGTTAAACCTCACAGTCACGCCAACCTCCAACTGTGACGTGAGTTGGATTGGTCAATTTTACAATGCTTTGACACGCCTAGGTTGGCTCTGTCGGCTGCATGGTCCGCCATGTTCTTCCTAACACCTGACTACACACCTCTTTCCGCCATCGCCACCATCATTGATAGCACAATAACGAATAACGCCCCAGAATTCCTAATCCATTAATCCATAATTTTCCATGTTGAACATCAACCAGCTGCCGCAACACAAATCAATGTAGCCCCCCCCCCCCCCCCCCAACCAAGCCCAGATACACAATGATCCCTTCCATGTGGTTGTTGAGTGAGCTAAGAAGCGACATCACAGCATGCAGGGCGTTCCCACGCGTGCTCCATCCTCTCGTTCAACAGCCAGCGAAGAGTCATACTGCAAATGGTTCCAACATCCATCTGATGGAAAGTTCTCCTGGGCTTCCCTCTCAGATTTGAGATTCGTCCAGATCACCTGCGATATCATTCTCTTCACATACGGGTGCTTAGCTTTCTCCACCTGGTTCTACCTGCGCCAGACTACCTCTCCTTTGTCCTTACGTAATCTTCCACCGAGAGGTGCATTCCTACCAGCCTATCAGCCTGTTCCTTCCACGGCACGTCAGCATGAGCAGGGTAGAAAATCCATTTAATTCACACTATCTATGACCTCTGAAGCGAGGCAAGCCATTCTACACGAAACACTCCTTTCTCCACCTTACTAAGAGCATACTCCGTGACTCCGTAATGAATACAATGTGTGTTGCAGCAGTCTCCTCCAACCAACGGAATGCCGCTGCCACTGCTTCCGCGCCTCCATTCCCATGCTGCAAATTGTAGCCTCATATGCCACTCTCCATTTCCAAGTATCGTCCATTAGCCTAGGCAATGAATCTACAACCACTACGTCTGTTTCTCACCACTGACCCATCGGTGTACACAGTGAAACCATCCAGCAGGGCGGTATGTCATTGTACCCCGTGTAAGTATCCAACAGGGCTGTGTGCCAGGTTGATTATTAATACATAACGGGGTAAGTTGAGTGGTTAACATGCTTGACAGCCGACCTGGTAGTTACTTGTTCGAATCTACATCAAGGCGGGGGACTTTAGAAGAAACTAGACCTAACTGTGTGACCCACCAATGAAAGCACATTACAGAAGCTAGACCTGACTGTGTGACCCACCAGTGAAAGCACATTTCAGAAGCTAGAATGTAACACTACACTCAGCCTGCTGAAGATAACTGAGCTGTTAAAGATTAGAACTTCCAACGGTGAACTAACAATCTCCTTTCCTCCTCACATTCCCCCACCCACCCCACCACACACACACACACACACACACACACACACACACGCGCGCACAAACGTCACATTAAAATCCCACAAATAGTGCAAACGTAATGTGTTGGAACGATTCCGCAGCCTGATTTCTGGAACATTAACTCTGTCATTTAACCGTGGAAGTCAAATCCGTGATAAGTACAGGCCACGGAAACGCCAGGAACAGTTGCTGATAGAAGCAACAAACCAGGCACCTCAGCACTGTTACAGTTGGAGCGACTGGAGACAAGGTCATAACCTTTCTACCTGATCAGTTTGTTGGAAGAGAATATGCCGTGAGCACCGGCTCATGTCTACAGGCGGTGTCGACGTGGATAGCACGCTACACATAAATGTATCTGTCCTCACTAAACACCAGTTGTCACGATGTTCTCCAATGCCTCTCTTCTCATCACATGACCAAAGAAAGCTGTTTGTCTCTTTCTCTTGTTGTATATAATGTTCCAGTTTCATTTGACTCTTTCAGGCAATCGTCGTTAGTTACTCTGGCAGTCCAAGGTATTTACGACATTCAACTCAGGAACCATATCTCCATTGTTTCCAAGTACTCCTCCCTATTCTGTTCATTTACGTTCCAAGGTGAACTGAGTTTATTGAATAAATAAATGTATGTAAGTGAAGTTACTGGGCATGTAAACATTATATGAACACATAAAAGTGTATCATTGTCGTAAGGGGAAAACACATGTAAATAATTGAAGTTAAAACCACACGTAAGTAACTAAAGTTAAAAACACATGTAAATAACTGAAGTTAAAAACACACGTAAATAAATGAAGTTAAAAACACATGTAAATAACTGAAGTTAAAAACACATGTAAATAACCGAAGTTAAAAACACATGTAAATAACTGACGTTAAAAGCACATGTAAATAACTGAAGTTAAAAACACATGTAAATAATTGAAGTTAAAAACAAAAAAGGGTCTCTTACTCCTAAGGCACATTGGGTATAAGAGGCTAGACGCATATATTTATAGACCAAACTGCACTCACTGGCTGATGTGGTAGGTACTATAAAGGTATATAGAGAGCAAAGAAAGGAAAGAATCAAAACTAATCTAACAAACTGACCACAGTGACAGCCGACGCTGTAGAAGCAGGTTGAACGAGGCCGAATTTTTATTTTTTTTTATTTTTTTTTTTTGCTCCGTAAATATCGAATCGAATCAAATAAAGGTATATAACTGGGATTACTGAACACATAAAGGTATATAATTGATGTTACTGAACATATAAAGGTATAATACTGAAGTTACTGAACACATAAAGGTATATATCTGAGGTTACTGAGCGCATAAAGGTATATAACTGAGGTTACTGAGCATATAAAGGTATATAGCTGATGTACTTATCATATAAAGGTATATAGTTGAAGTCACTTTCACTAGAAGTAAGCAAAATTTGCTTTCCTATTTTTATTTTCCAGATTACACTCCCTCAATGTATTCTCCCAGGCTCCTCACCTACTCTCTCCCATCCCCCGCTCCCGACCCCGTCTCATGTTGTCACCTATTTCATTGTGTTTTCAATTCACGTCTCAATTGCCCCAACTGGCATCTCGTGGTGCCATAACTTTTGCCTAGCGCCAAAGGCGGATGGTAAGGAATTAATTATATCGGCGGATGCTTTGAAATCTGATCTATCTTTTAATCTAAATGAGAGATCTTTAAGTGTCAACCTTATCTATCTATCTTTTAATCTAAATGAGACATCTTTAAGTATCAACCGCAACGCTTATCCATTCTTATCCATTCTTAGCGTTTTTATCCACTCGGCCACGCCATAAATTAATTTATTCACTATTTAGTTTACTCATATTTGTTTTATTCTACATTATTTCACCCATACAATACTTATTATTTTAATCGTAAATAACAACAGTAAAATTTGTAAAGTCGTCGACAATGTACAAATATCAATACAATAACATGTCGGTTTTCGTCGATAATCCGTCCAAAAATAATCGGCGAAATCCGAAACCAACGAAAATCGAGGTTATTATTTTCATATGAATAAATGTAAATCCAATTCACTAGTTCTCATCATCTAGTGCCGTGCCGACTGGCCGATATCAGCAATCTTAATGCCGCTCGCGTATTTCAATATTTAAATATTGAGCACAACCCACCACTGGCAACGCTGATCGTATTCTGGCATGAACCTAAGGCCTACCCACGCCAATATGGAAGCACTATACTCGAGTTTCGCTCTCGTTTGAGCTCGTCAGTAGTGCATATCCCTGACCGGATCCGGAAACAAGCCCCGGATCACTGGCGTGTGAAGCGGGTGTGTAACCACGCGGCACACGCTGGACACGCCAAATTATCATAACAGAATATTACAACGTTACCCATCGTAGGCTATGCTCAAGATTGCCCAATCGCCGCGACTGACGTCCGTCAATCGATGTGGACTAAAATCAATTTAATTATTGCTCACTGGATTTTAGGAGGCCTGGTGTTCCTTGCCAGTGAGAAGTCCTGATCGTTCGGAAATTTCAAATCCCGAAACAACCAAATAATCTATTTCATTATTAGCGAGTGATGCTCACACAACGAAACACAACGCCAACCTGGGCAGAAGAACGCTTGGGTTGTTTTCGCAAACTTAGCAGCGAGGTCACGTGGGCAGACCGACGAAATTCAAGGCATCCGACGAAAACCGAGACAAATATTTCGCGAATAACATCGACGATAACTGAAGGCAACGAAAACCGGTGTTTTACTGTACTACAGGAATAGCTGATCTTTATTATTATTATGGTAATTATTAAAGGCTAAGGGAAATACACATGAGAATAATATAGAACAATATCTATAATAGAGTTTTCTACAGCGGGCGTTGCTTTTGTTCTAAGTCAGAAAGATACATAAATAGCCTCATGATTGTTGTCACCATAACAATATAAACAATAAGACACGCAACATTCCTAAATGTTGTAGTTTACACTTTTTATTGATTGACAAAGACTTTGATCGGCACGTTCATTTTGATATCTGTTTGTGCGTTTCGAGAAAAGAGAAAAGAAAAATTACAAAAACGGAAATGGGACTCCTGAGAAGAAGACTTCAATGTATTAAGAATGGAGAACATAAGAAATGATGTGATCAGAACTAAAGTGAGGATTATAGCAGCGCTAGATTTAATTAGAAAACAACAAGTCAAATGTTTCTTCCAAATAACTAGGCTGTTAGCAAACAGTATATCACAACAAGCAATGATGTACAGACCAAATAGAACCAGAAGAAGAGACCGACCATTTTTTTTGGGTACTGTCAAGATATATCTGACGTGCCGCAATACCTCCCCGTGCCGGGACTCCTCTGGTGAGAACTGGGTCTCTCGCGCGACAAGACCAGACACCAGACATGAGCGGGACAAATCTTTGGTAAAATGCCAGGGACAAGAAGACTGTGGGATCGGTTTTAGTGTTCACACAGCCGTTGACTTCTGCGAGTATTGGCAGAAATAGCACATGCGCAGTAGAGTCATTCATTTAACAGTGGTTTTCCGTTGATTGGATAATCAGCTGCTTTCCTTAATCATTGGAGTTGTTACGATCGTTGCGCCAATCTTCTAGGTGAGATGAGTGTTTCTCTTACTGCTGCTGCTGGTGCTGCTGTTGTTGTTGTTGCTGCTGTTGTTGTTGCTGATGGTGTTGTTGCTGCTGCGGATTTTATAATTACTAGATGTTCACTCTGGTAAAATTAGAAGAACTGTGAACTATCGATGATTTACTACCATCCCGGCAGTCAAGCAACACTTGCAGGGCATGGTTACGAAATAAATAAGCAGATTAGCGTAATAGTAAAACAAGAGTTGCTAGAATCAGAGCATAAGAACAGTACAGAGGAGCTGGAAAAGAAATCAGGAAACTGTTACGGGTGGATCAAAGACAAAGTATTTAGGTGTCCTTGCAAGAGTGTTGGAGGGGGGGGGGGGGTCAGCACAAAGGAATCCCCAGAGAACACGAAGACAAGGTGGACTTATTAACAATGTTATCTTAGATATGTAGTGGACGCTCCCAAGGCGGCCAGAGGAAACGCTTTAAAGACACTCTGAAGATCTCACTAAAGGCTTTTGGAATTCATCATGACACTTGGGAGGCTGCTGCCAAAGACCGAAATTCCTGGCGTACATCATTGCACAAGGGTGCAGTAACTTGTGAAGCAACCAGGACTGCAAGAGCTGTGAAGAAAGGGCTGGACAGAAAACCCACTGCAGGATATCCTCCTCCTGGAACGTCAAGCATTCTTTGCCCCACTTGTCAAAGAACATTTCGAGCCAAAATAGGCCTTATTCAGCCATCTTAGAACTCACGGCTCCATACTTTCAACCCCACTGGATGAAGTGAATGATCATCATCATTCTTGATGGTCAAACAACACACCACACTACTTGCTTTCTGTTAGCGCCGAAAGTTGGGCGGCGATTACCAAACCTGACACCCCACATTTTGTCAACGGTTTCGGGTGGAGCAGTGCAATATTAAAGATAAACACAACAGAGGTGCTGATCACTTTGAGGGACATTCTGAACAGACACTCCCAAATGAGGTTCCTGATATCCAGCTCGCAGAAATGGAACTGGGTATCAGCTGTAAGGAACCATGAAGAAAATTGAACAGCTATGAAACTACTGAAAGATGCGAAAGCTGATAGTCCAGATGGTAACCCAGCAGTCTGGGTCGCCGAAAAAAATAAATAAAAGGAGACTGGAAAGAAGAACATCTACTGAAGTTGTATATGACAGTGAATCATCTTGAGTGTGAACATGATAGAGGAGTATGTTGTCCATGGGGTTCAGCCCAGTATTAAAATGATCATTCTGGGGAGGCTAGGGGATGCATTGACAAACAACTACAGGACGAAAAAGCAGACTTCCTGCCAAACAGATTCTGCTCCGACCTTATAGTTGTATCAAGCATCATAATAGAGCAAAGTATTGAGCTGAATTGGCCACATTGTGTTGGGTTTGTGGATAATGTAAAGGCATGTGACAGGATTGATAGCGAATCCCAGTGGAGGTTGATGAGGCACTGTGGGAATTCCGCAGAAAATCATTAACGTACAAAGGCAACATGTGAAATGTAGCGGTCGTCGTGAGAAAAAACTCACAGATAATTGTGAACGACAATCAGGAGTACGACAGTGATGCCTGTTCTCACAATTGTTATTCTGACTGACAATAGACAGGGTTATGAAGATGCTAATATATACCGCGAGAAAAAAACCGAATTCAAAGGTGCCCGACGAAGTAAACTGAGGATTTGGAATTCGTCAATAACATCGCCCCACCTCCCTCACCACCACCGCCGTTTTTCCCCTCCACCCCCGCCCTTTAGACTCATGTAAGCATACCGTCCAACAGGAATGTAACCTGTAGTAAGATCATGCAAAGTGACAGGTGTGGCTGTAAGATGTGTGTGAATGACGTCAATTCTGTCATACACTAGCCTACATTAATGTGACCTGTGTTCGCACACAGTCATAACTGTCACCCACAGGAGAGTGCTATCATGACGTACAAGAAGATTAGCATGGCCGAATGGATGAGTTCATTCATATTCATTCGCTGTGCTGATACCGAGGTACCCGGTTCAACCCTACTTGTGTCAGTTGGACTAAAATGTTGATTTCTCGTACTTGACTTGGGAACGTAAATTACAAGTACATCAGAAGTCGGAGAGGGTTCGCCTGAAGGCGAGAGACACTGGTAATAGTGAAAGATAATCTACACTCAGAAATCAGTCCAGTGCATTTGAAATGGCGTATATGGACTACGCTTGAGCTCAAAGCTAGCGAGTGGAAAAGAAAAATAAAACATGAGGTACACAAGAAGTCAGGTCCCGCATCCACAAGTCAGTCAGCGTTGTCCACGCATGAATTCACGACACCAATTCACAAGTCAGTCAGTGTTGTCCACACATGAATTCATGACACCAATTCACAAGTCAGTCAGCGTTGTCCACGCATGAATTCATGACACCAATTCACAAGTCAGTCAGCGTTGTCCACGCATGAATTCATGATACCAATTCACAAGTCAGTCAGCGTTGAACACGCATGAATTCATGATACCAATTCACAAGTCAGTCAGTGTTGTCCACACATGAATTCATGACACCAAGTCACAAGTCAGTCAGCGTTGTTCACGCATGAATTCATGACACCAATTCACAAGTCAGTCAGCGTTGTCCACGCATGAATTCATGATACCAATTCACAAGTCAGTCAGCGTTAAACACGCATGAATTCATGACACCAATTCACAAGTCAGTCAGCGTTGTCCACACATGAATTCATGACACCAAGTCACAAGTCAGTCAGCGTTGTTCACGCATGAATTCATGACACCAATTCACAAGTCAGTCAGCGTTGAACACGCATGAATTCATGACACCAATTCACAAGTCAGTCAGCGTTGAACACGCATGAATTCATGACACCAACTCACAAGTCAGTCTGCGTTGAACACGCATGAATTCATGACACCAACTCACAAGTCAGTCTGCGTTGAACACGCATGAATTCATGACACCAAGTCACAAGTCAGTCTGCGTTGAACACGCATGAATTCATGACACCAATTCACAAGTCAGTCAGCGTTGAACACGCATGAATTCATGACACCAATTCACAAAGTCAGTCAGCGTTGAACACGCATGAATTCATGACACCAATTCACAAGTCAGTCAGCGTTGAACACGCATGAATTCATGACACCAATTCACAAGTCAGTCTGCGTTGAACACGCATGAATTCATGACACCAATTCACAAGTCAGTCAGCGTTGAACACGCATGAATTCATGACACCAATTCACACGTCAGTCTGCGTTGAACACGCATGAATTCATGACACCAATTCACAAGTCAGTCAGCGTTGAACACGCATGAATTCATGACACCAATTCACAAGTCAGTCAGCGTTGAACACGCATGAATTCATGACACCAATTCACAAGTCAGTCAGCGTTGAACACGCATGAATTCATGACACCAATTCACAAGTCAGTCTGCGTTGAACACGCATGAATTCATGACACCAATTCACAAGTCAGTCAGCGTTGAACACGCATGAATTCATGACACCAATTCACAAGTCAGTCAGCGTTGAACACGCATGAATTCATGACACCAATTCACAAGTCAGTCTGCGTTGAACACGCATGAATTCATGACACCAATTCACAAGTCAGTCAGCGTTGAACACGCATGAATTCATGACACCAATTCACAAGTCAGTCAGCGTTGAACACGCATGAATTCATGACACCAATTCACAATCCAACAAGCAGAGGTTATCTGCAGAGCGCCGCTCTCATCACAGTGATCCCACAAGCCTCTCAGTCTCTGGCCGTGTCTCCCGCCTCATGCACAACAGCCTCTCTATACCTGACCGTGTCTCCCGCCTCATGCACAAAACACAGTTATCATTGATATTCCACAAAAATAAAAAATCACACAATGAATTTAATGTATGCGCTTTACGTTATCAACTCAGTATTACGTTGATTGTTTTTATAATTATTGATAATTTTACTTATTCTATGTTGTTGTTGTTGTTGTTGTTGTTGTTGTTGTTGTTGTTGTTGTTGTTGTAATTGCTGGTGTTGTTGTTGTCGTCGTCGTTGTATTAATCTGAATAATGAAGCCACAAACAATATGTTAGATAGTTTATTGCCTGGCTTTTTTTTTCGCTGCACCCCGTCAGGTGCATACGAGAGAAAAAGTTCAACGTATGATGAAGTAGCGTTATGAATCCTTCCGACCGAAATACTCAAAACAGATTCTTACATACTTGACTGTTACTACTGTACTTTTACAGAGACTATCGTTTTTTTTGGTATAATACTTCTACCATCACCACCACACCACCACCATCACTACTACTACTACTACTACTACTACTACTACTACTACTACTACTACTACTACTACTACTACTACTACTACTACTACTACTACTACTACTGCTGCTGCTGCTACTACTACTACTACTACTACTACTACTGCTGCTGCTGCTGCTGCTGCTGCTACTACAACAAATATTACTATGACTAATACTGCACCTACTAGTAGTAGTAGTAGTAGTAGTAGGCCTCTTTCAGTCCTGAAGGACTATAGAGTTGTGCCGCTTGGGAGGTGCCTGGCAGCACCGCTGGTGACTGTATAGTCCAATTCGAGAATGACAATCTCTGTCACAGTTTCCGCATCTGTGAGACGAGGCAAGTCCCCGCAGTAAGTTACTGCTCTTTGAGCCTGTGCCGTCTCTCCTCAGTTTTTGGATCTGATTGCGCTCAAAGAGCACCAGTCCGTTTCGTACATCTCTTCTCCAGGAGCATCTGTCTGTTGCAACTCTCTCCCACGTGTCTGGATCTATTCCAATGGTTTTCATATCTTGTTTACACACATCCCTATATCGCATTTGGGGTCTTCCGGTTGGCCTCTTTCCTGTGGCTAGTTCTCCGTAAAGGAGATCTTTGGGAATACGTTCGTCCTCCATTCGAGATACGTGGCCCAACCACCGGAGGCGTCTCTGCTTGAGGAGGGTGTGCACTGTGGTAATATCTGCTCTTTCAAGCACCTGTTTGTTTGTTATGTGGTCTTTCCATGTTATGCCCAGGATACGTCTCAGACATCTTATATGGAAGGAATTCAACTTCCTTTCCTGTCTTGAGTACAGGGTCCAGGATTCAGACCCGACTACTACAACTACAACTACTACTACTACCACTACAACAACAACAACTACTACTACAACAACTACGAATATTACTGCACGTACTACAACTGCTACTTAAACTAGGAGTATTCTGTGTACTGATGTTTTCTTCTAAGTACCTCAGTGACTCACGACTGTTTATCTGACCTCAGTGCAAGATTACGACAAACTGATAAATGTGTGGATAACATTAAGAGACGGTCTGAATGAGAATATGGTGTGTGTGGACAACATGTAGTGTGGAACTGGAAGACAGCGTTAAATATGTGTGTGGACAACATGTAGTGTGGAACTGGAAGACAGCATTAAATATGTGTGTGGACAACATGTAGTGTGGAACTGGAAGACAGCATTAAATATGTGTGTGGACAACATGTAGTGTGGAACTGGAAGACAGCGTTAAATATGTGTGTGGACAACATGTAGTGTGGAACTGGAAGACAGCATTAAATATGTGTGTGGACAACATGTAGTGTGGAACTGGAAGACAGCATTAAATATGTGTGTGGACAACATGTAGTGTGGAACTGGAAGACAGCATTAAATATGTGTGTGGACAACATGTAGTGTGGAACTGGAAGACAGCGTTAAATATGTGTGTGGACAACATGTAGTGTGGAACTGGAAGACAGCATTAAATATGTGTGTGGAAACATGTAGTGTGGAACTGGAAGACAGCGTTAAATATGTGTGTGGACAACATGTAGTGTGGAACTGGAAGACAGCATTAAATATGTGTGTGGACAACATGTAGTGTGGAATTGGAAGACAGCATTAAATATGTGTGTGGACAACATGTAGTGTGGAACTGGAAGAACTGGAAGGCAGCGTTAAATATGTGTGTGGACAACATGTAGTGTGGAACTGGAAGAACTGGAAGACAGCGTTAAATATGTGTGTGGACAACATGTAGTGTGGAACTGGAAGACAGCGTTAAATATGTGTGTGGACAACATGTAGTGTGGAACTAGAAGACAGCGTTAAATATGTGTGTGGACAACATGTAGTGTGGAACTGGAAGAACTGGAAGACAGCGTTAAATATGTGTGTGGACAACATGTAGTGTGGAACTGGAAGACAGCGTTAAATATGCGTGTGGACAACATGTAGTGTTGAACTGGAAGAACTGGAAGACAGCGTTAAATATGTGTGTGGACAACATGTAGTGTGGAACTGGAAGACAGCGTTAAATATGTGTGTGGACAACATGTAGTGTGGAACTGGAAGACAGCATTAAATATGTGTGTGGACAACATGTAGTGTATAACTAGAAGACAGCGTTAAATATGTGTGTGGACAACATGTAGTGTGGAACTGGAAGACAGCGTTAAATATGTGTGTGGACAACATGTAGTGTGGAACTGGAAGACAGCGTTAAATATGTGTGTGGACAACATGTAGTGTGGAACTGGAAGAACTGGAAGACAGCGTTAAATATGTGTGTGGACAACATGTAGTGTGGAACTGAAGAACTGGAAGACAGCGTTAAATATGTGTGTGGACAACATGTAGTGTGGAACTGGAAGACAGCGTTAAATATGTGTGTGGACAACATGTAGTGTGGAACTGGAAGAACTGGAAGACAGCGTTAAATATGTGTGTGGACAACATGTAGTGTGGAACTGGAAGAACTGGAAGACAGCGTTAAATATGTGTGTGGACAACATGTAGTGTGGAACTGGAAGAACTGGAAGACAGCGTTAAATATGTGTGTGGACAACATGTAGTGTGGAACTAGAAGACAGCGTTAAATATGTGTGTGGACAACATGTAGTGTGGAACTAGAAGACAGCGTTAAATATGTGTGTGGACAACATGTAGTGTGGAACTAGAAGACAGCGTTAAATATGTGTGTGACAACATGTAGTGTGGAACTAGAAGACAGCGTTAAATATGTGTGTGGACAACATGTAGTGTGGAACTGGAAGAACTGGAAGACAGCGTTAATATGTGTGTGGACAACATGTAGTGTGGAACTGGAAGAACTGGAAGAAGCGTTAAATATGTGTGTGGACAACATGTAGTGTGGAACTAGAAGACAGCGTTAAATATGTGTGTGGACAACATGTAGTGTGGAACTGGAAGACAGCGTTAAATATGTGTGTGGACAACATGTAGTGTGGAACTAGAAGACAGCGTTAAATATGTGTGTGGACAACATGTAGTGTGGAACTGGAAGAAACAAAAAGGTTGAAAATGTTGGGGAAACAAAAAGGAAAATGTGGTGGAAACTGAAGGGAACTGGAAGACAGCGTTAAATATGTGTGTGGACAACATGTAGTGTGGAACTGGAAGAATTTAAAAGGTTAAAATTGTGTGTGGAAACTGAGGGGGAAAAGGAAAATGGGGAAAACTTAAAATTGTGGTGGACAAAAAATTAGTGGGGAAAATGGGAACTGGAAGAACGTAAAAGGTGAAAATGTAGTGTGGACTGAAACAGGAAAATGTGTGGAAACTGGGGGAACGGAAGAATTTAAAAGGTTAAAATGTTGTGGAAACTGAAGGGAACTGGAAGACAGCTTTAAAATATGTTGGGACAACATGTAGTGTGGAACTGGAAGAACTAAAGGGTGAAAATGTGTGTGGAAAAAAGGGGTTTTAAATGGGTGGAAACGGGTTTAAAAATTGGGTGGAAACTTTAAAGTGTGGAAACGGGAAGTGGAAACGGAAAATGGGAAACAGTGTTAAAATGGGGAAAACATTTATTTTGGTGGAAACGGGAAGAACTGGAAGACAGCTTAAATATGTGTGTGGACAAAATGTAGTTTTAACTGGAAGAACTGGAAGACAGCATTAAATATGTGTGTGGCCAAGGTGGGGAACGGGAAATGGAAACAGCGTTAAAAAAGGGTGAAAATGTGTGTGGAACGGGAAGGGGGAAAGGGAAGAAAAAAGGGTTTTAAAATGTGTGGGGAAACAAAGATTGGAAGACAGCGAAAATTGTGGGGGGAACATGTAGGGGGAAAAGGAAGAACGGAAAAGGTTAAAATGTGTGTGGAAGAACACAGGTTAAATTGGAGACACATTTAGTGTGGAACTGAAGAACTGGAGACAGCGTTAAATATGTGTGTGGACAACATGTAGTGTGGAACTGGAAGACAGCATTAAATATGTGTGTGGACACATGTAGTGTGGAAACTGGAAGAAACGGGAAAGGGCAGCGTTAAATATGTGTGGGAAAAACATGTAGTGTGGAAACTGGAAGACAGCTTAATATGTGTGTGGAAAACATGTAGTGTGGAACTGGAAGACAGCATAAATATGGTGGGGCAACATGTAGTGTGGAATGGAAGACAGCGTTAAATATGTGTTGGACAACATGTAGTGTGGAACTGGAAGACAGCGTTAAAATGTGTGTGGACAACATGTAGTGTGGAACTGGAAACAGCTTTAAATATGTGTGTGGAAACTGTAGTGTGGAACTGGAAGAACTGGAAGACAGCATTAAATATGTGTGTGGACAACATGTGTTGAATGGAAGAACTGAAGACAGCTTAAATATGTATGTGGACAAATGTATTTTGGGGAACTGGAAGAATGACGACGCGTAAATATGGTGTGGACAACAAGTAGTGTGGAACTGGAAGACGCATTAAATTGTGGTGGAAACAAGTAGTGTGGAACTGGAGACAGCTTTAAAATATTTGTGTGGGACAACATGTAGTGTTGAACTGGAAGAACTGGAAGACAGCGTTAAATTGGTTGGACAACATGTAGTGTGGAACTGGAAGAACTGGAAGACAGCGTTAAATATGTGTGTGGACAACATGTAGTGTGGAACGGAAGACAGCTTTAAATATGTGTGTGGAAAAATGTAGTGTGGAACTGGAAGACAGCGTTAAATTGTGTGTGGAAACTGTAGTGTGGGGGGGAAGACAGCGTTAAAATTTGTGTGGCAACATGTATGGGAAACGGGAAAGAGAACTGGAAGACAGCGTTAAATATGTATGTGGACAACAGTAGTAGGAACTAGAAGTCAGCATTAAATATGTGTGTGACATTTCCCAAACAATCTGAAAGAGAACGTACATGTTGTGGCAACATCAAAGGCCTGAAGGAGAATGCTACATGTTATGGACAGCATAAAAAGAAAAACTGCATGTATGGGACAAACATAAAAGTCTGAAAGGGAATGCTACATGTGTGTGGACAACATCACAAAATGGACTGGAAGGCAACGTTACATGTGTAGGTTTTTACCAAATATCCACATGAAGCCGTTACATGTGTGGAGAACTCTAAGAGACTGACTGAAAGAGACGATTGCTGTGTGTGAGAGAACCATGAAACCTTACTTGTGTGGGGAAAAACAAGAGATTGACTAAAAGGCGTGCCTGTGTGTGAGAGAAACATGAAACCCTAAGTGTGGAGAACTCCAAGAGATTGACTGAAAGAGACGCTTGCCTGAGTGTGAGAGAACCGCGAAACCCTTACTTGTGTGGAGAACTCCAAGAGACTGGCTGAAAGAGACGCTTGCCTGTGTGTGAGAGAACCATGAAACCCTTACATGTGTGGAGAACTCCAAGAGACTGACTGAAAGAGACGCTTGCTGTGTGTGAGGAAACCATGAAACCCCTTTTTGTGTGGAAAATCCAAGAGACTGGCTGAAAGAGCCCTTTGCCTGTGTTTAAAAAGAACATGAAGTTTTTACATGTGTGGAGAACTCCAAGAGACTGACTGAAAGAGACGCTTGCCTGTGTGTGAGAGAACCATGAAGCAGCAAGACAGAAGTCGTTGTGGACTCCGTACAGCAGATGGCCAATGTGGAAAATTGCACTAGATGATGATTATGGTGAGGAGGGGGAGGAGGATAATAACAATGATATGATGATGTGGACGAGGATGATCATGTGGCTGTTGATGTGGATGATGATGATGATGATTATGTGGATTATGATGATAATGTGGAGAGATGATGATTGGATGAGGATGGGGTTTGATGGTGGGATGTGTGCAGGATGATGGGATAATGTAAGGATGATGATATGCGGGGTGATGGAATTAGGATGATGATGTGGACGAGGATGAATTGCGGATGATGGTGATGATGTGGTTTAAAGATGTTGAGTGGCTAAAAATGTGAAGTGGGTGAGGATGGGATGATAAAGGTGATATGATGAAAATATGATATGATGAAGAAGAGGAGGTTCATGACAATTTTTGACCTGCTGTTGACAATATAGATGTGTCTGTAGATGTTAACCTGGTGTCGTAATGGGCATTGACAATATTCCAAAATGAAAAATATTTTTGGTTTGCTGGTTAAATTTCTGGAATTTCGAAAAAAAATTACAAAATTAACAGTGAATGTGAAACAACCCTTGTTGTGTAACCGTTATGTTATAATAGAATATATGTGTCTAGTCATTTAAGATATTTGATTTATTTTATAGCCTTCACAAAATTCACGTTGCCCGTCGAGATGTGACATGTTTTATGTGAATGTTTATGGTTTTTGTCCTTTTCACACTTGTCGTGTGTTGTCTTGCAGTAGTCTACCATCTGCTTCTACCTACTTTCTATAAAACTACAGCCTCTTCTTCTTCTTTTTTTTTCTTCTTCTTCTTCTTCTTTTCTTCTTCTTCTTTTTTTTTCTTTTTTCTTTTCTTCTCTTCTTGTCTTTTCTCGTGTATAGTTGTGGTTTTTCCCTCCTTTACATTTATTTTATTGTAGGGATAGTTCAGGATTATAGTCTGCCCCCTGGCTACCCAAACTGAGTTCGTTTAGTTCAGTGGGAGAAAAACAAAACGCTGCACTCCGAAAGTCCGTTTGTTTTCCTTTCTCAGCATAAACCCACATTCGACAGTACAGGGACTAGCCGTGGCAATGAGTCCACTCTTATTTTAGCCTGAGGGTTTGTTTTCATCTGGTAGAATCTGACTGGCAGAAGTAAGATAGTCGTGTTGGAGAACCCCCTAGGCCGAGAGAACCATCTTGTGCATTCTAAGTTGGAGAACTTCCTAGGCCGAGAAACCATCTTTTCCGTTCTGATGTTTGGGAACTTCCTGGGCCCAAAAAGGGAACCATTTTTTCCTTCTGAGTTGGGGAATCTCCTAGGGGAAGAACCATTTTGCCGTTTGATTTGGAGAACTCTCGTAGGCCGAGAGAAACATTTGGCCCTTCTGATGTTTGGGGAAAATCTCGTAGGCCGAGGAAAACTTGGCCGTTTGATGTTGGAGAACTCTCGCTAGGCCGAGAGAACCATCTTGTGCCGTTCTGATGTTGGAGAATCTCGTAGGGTGAGAGAACCATCTTTTGCCGTTCTGTGTTGGAGAACTCTCTAGGCCCCAGAGAAACATCTTTTGCCCTTTTGAGTTGGAGAACTCCGTAGGCTGAGAAACCCTCTTTTGCCGTTTGATGTTGGGGAACCTCCAGGCGAGAGAAACATCTTTTTGCCCGTTCTGATGTTTTGGAGAAAATCTGTAGGTGAGAGAAA
>JACEFZ010008993.1:0-31131 GCA_014155875.1 Cepaea nemoralis | reverse complement strand
AGGGAAAGGGAAATTTTTTAATTTTTTAAAAGGGGAAAAATGGGGGGGAAAACTCTCTCCTCCTCTCTTCTCCTCCCTCTACCTCCTCCCTCCACCCTTCTCCTCTTCCTCCTCCCTCTCATCCCTCTCCCTCCTCCCTCCTCCTTCTCTCTCTTCCTTCTCCCTCTTCCTCTCCCCTTCTCCTCCTCTTCCTCTTCCCTTTCCTTCCTCCTCCTCCTCCCTCTACCTCCTCCTCCCCCTACCTCTTTCCTCCTCCCTCCTCCTCCTCTTCCACCTCCCTTTCCTTCCTCCCCTCCTCATTCTCCCTCCTTCCTCTCCCTCCTTCCTCCTCCTCTTTCCTTCTTCTCCCTCTGCCTCCTCCCTCCTCCTCTCCCCTCCTCCTCCCTCCTCCTCCTTCTCCTCCTCCCTCCTCCCTTCTTCTCCTCCTCTCCCCTCCTCCCTTTCCTTCCTCCTCCTCCTCTCTCTACCTCCTCCTCCCCCTACCTCTTTCCTCCTCCCTCCTCCTCCTCTTCCACCTCCCTTTCCTTCCTCCCCTCCTCATTCTCCCTCCTTCCTCTCCCTCCTTCCTCCTCCTCTTTCCTTCTTCTCCCTCTGCCTCCTCCCTCCTCCTCTCCCCTCCTCCTCCTTCTCCTCCTCCCTCCTCCCTTCTTCTCCTCCTCTCCCCTCCTCCTCCTACCCTCTTCCTCTTCCCCTCCTCCCTCTCCCTCCTCCATCCTCTTCCTCCTCCTCCCTCTTCCTCCTCCTCCCTCTTCCTCCTCCTCCCTCTTCCTCCTCCTCCCTCTTCCTCCCTCTTCCTCCCTCTCCCTCCTCCATCCTCCTCCCTCTTCCTCCTCCTTCTTCCTCCTCCTTCCTTCTCCTCCCTCCTCCTCCCTCTTCCTCCTCCTTCTACCTCCTCCCTCCTCCTCCTCCTCTCTCCTCCTCCCTCCTCCCTTTTCCTCCCTCCTCCTCCTCCCTCTACCTCCTCCCTCCTCCTCTCCACTCTTCCTCCTACCCTCTTCCTCTTCCCCTCCCCCTCCTCCCTATCCCTCCTCCTCCCTTCACATTCCTCCTCCTCCCTCCTCCTCCTCATCCCTCCTCCTCCTTCTTCCTCCCTCCTCCTCCTCCTCCCCCTCCTCCTTCCTCCTCCCCCTCCTCCTTCCTCCTCCTCCCTCTCCTCCTCCTCACTCCTCCTCCTCCCTCTTCCTCCTCCCTCTACCTCCTCCCTCCGCCTCCCTTCACATTCCTCCTCCTCCCTCTTCCTCCTCCTCCCTCCTCCTCATCCCTCCTCCTCCCTTCTCCTCCCTCCTCCTCCCTCTACCTCCTCCTCCCTTCACATTCCTCCTCCTCCCTCTTCCTCCTCCTCCTCCTCCTCCTCATCCCTCCTTCTCCCTCCTCCTCCTTCTTCCTCCCTCCTCCTCCTCCTCCCTCCTCCCCCTCCTCCTTCCTCCTCCTCCCTCTCCTCCTCCTCACTCCTCCTCCTCTCTCCTCCTTCTCCCTCTACCTCCTCCCTCCTCCCCCTTCACATTCCTCCTCCTCCCTCTTCCTCCTCCTCCCTCCTCCTCATCCCTCCTCCTCCATCCTCCTCCTCCCTCCTCCTCCTCCCTCCTCCTCATCACTCCTCCTCCCTCCTCCTCCTTCTTCCTCCCTCCTCCTCACTCCTCCCCCTCCTCCTTCCTCCTCCTCCCTCTCCGCCTCCTCCCTCCTCCTCCTCCCTCCTCCTCCCTCTACCTCCTCCTCCTCCCTCCTCCTCCCTCTACCTCCTCCCCCCTCCTCCCTTCACATTCCTCCTCCTCCCTCCTCCTCCTCTCTCCGCCTCCCTCCTCCTCCTCTCTCCGCCTCCCTCCTCCTCCTCCTCCCTCTACCTCCTCCCTCCTCCTCCCTTCACATTCCTCCTCCTCCCTCCTCCTCCTCTTCCCTCCTCCTCTCCTCCTCTTCCCTCCTCCTCCTCCCCCTCCTTCTCCTTCTCCCTCCTCCTTCTCCCTCTTCCTCCTCCCTCTTCCTTCTCCCTCCGCCTCCTCCCTCCTCCTACTCTCTCCTCCTCCTCCCTCCTCCTCCCTCTCCCTCCTCCTCCCTCTCCTCCTCCTGCTCCCTTCTCCTCCTGCGTTCTCCTCCTCCCTCCTTCTCCCTCCTCCTCCCTCTTCTCCTCCCTCCTCCTCGCCTCCTCCTCCACCCTACTCCTCCCTCCTCCTCCTAATCCCTCCTCCTCCCTCCTATTCCTCCCTACTCTTCCTGTCTCCTCCCTCCTCCTCCCTCCTCTTCCCTCCTCCACCTCCCTCTTCCTCCTCCCTCCTACATTTACCCAAGACAGACAGACAGTCAGACAGATAGTCGGGAACTGGATCTTATATGACTACTTATATAATTTAAATGAGATGCTCTCCACCATGGGCTGGGCCGGGTCAGACAGACAGACAGATAGATAGATAGATAGATAGATAGATAGATAGATAGATAGATAGATAGATAGATAGATAGATAGATAGATAGATAGATAGATAGATAGATAGATAGATAGATAGATAGACAGACAGACAGACAGACAGACAGACAGTCGGGAACGGGAACTTATATGACTACTTATATGAATTAAATGAGATGCTCCCCACCAGGAGTTGGGCGATGCCGGGCCGGGTCAGACAGACAGACAGATAGATAGTCGGAACGGGAACTTATATGACTACTTATATGAATTAAATGAGATGCTCCCCATCAGGGTCTGGGCGAAGACGGGCCGGGTCAGACAGACAGACAGACAGACAGACAGATAGTCGGTAACGGGAACGAGAACTTATATGACTACTTATATGAATTAAATGAGATGCTCCCCACCAGAGTCTGGGCGAAGCCGGGCCGGGTCAGCTAGTATCTTATATTAATGATGTTTTGTCCTCCGAATGCAAATCCTTCCATATCCCCTAAATTTCTCATAATGTTTTCACTATAGAGTGAGAAGAGATCTGGAGACATTACATATCCCCGTCGCACACCTCCTCTGATAGGCTGGAATTGACCCACTTCATTATCAGTTTTTATGGCAGCATAATCCATTTGGATGGGAGGTCTGCCAGCATTTTCATCATGTCAGTATGTCTTACGCTGTCGAACACTTTCATGTAATCAATGTATATACTGTGTATCTGCTTAGACCATTAATTGAACGTTCTATAGAAGTAAATAAAAATATACATCTTTGCTTTATTGACTACACAAAGGCTTTAAATAAAGCAAGACATGTCATCAGAATGAAGATACTTGCAGATTTACAAATTGATGGTGTAGCGTGGACTGCAACCGTAGAGAGAATGCCTACAAATAAGGTTGAAGACAGAAAGACTGACCCTTGGGAAAGTCCATTCACTGAAGGAAGATTGGACACATTCAGCTCGTTTGATTCTAGGAGATAAAAAATACCGGTCCCAGAAGACATCTAGTCTACCTTACAGTGGCGCGCAGGATGCGGGAAGGTAAAGCTGAAAGCTATAAACAAAATTAGACAGCACGCTTATTTATCCCCGCTATGCTAATCCTGCCCGATAAATCGAAACCCCCATATATCTTTCATACAATGGAACGATAGAGATACAAATACTTAAACAACTTTCAGTCTGACTCACTCTACGATTAATCTACTTGTTCATCTCATCATGTTCCTCTTGTACCTTGCAGTGTCAAGGTGAAGTATAAACAACGGGAGAGTGTCCGCTAATGGGCTTCATGTATCGATATTCCCATGGACTCTGTTATTCCCTCAGTCCATCGTTTACGTGGTCGGCCTCTTCCTCTGCTTCCATCTGGTCTGTAAATCATTGCTTGTTGTGGTATACTGTTAGTTGGTAACCTACTTGCATGGCCAAACCATTTGACTTGCTGCCTTCTAATAAAATCTAGCGCAGCTATAACTCCCCCCCCCCCACACACACACACACACACACACACTTAAGTCCTGATTTCTTCATTTCTGATCTTATCTTTTCTTGACACATTTAGTATTCTTTTCAGTAATCTTATTTCTGTTGTTGTGATTTTTCTTTTCTCTTTTTCTGTCATTGTCCAGGTTTGGCATTGGTAACATCGAGTTGGTAGGAAGATTGTGTTGTAAAGTGCTTTCTTGGTAGTTATTGATACATGTTTGTCCTTTATTATTGGCGCCATTTGTCCAATGAGTTGGTGCCAGGAGTTTGTTAGTTTATTTGAGCTGCATCTGGAGGTTCCTTCGTTCTCAGAGAGATGCAATGATGCTGATATCGAACGCTCTCCTGGCTGTCGGCTATACTATTATGCATTGTGGAAGTCATTGCCTGATATCTTAGGGTCAGCAGAAACACCATCTCCCATCAGTTACCACAAGTGCCGACTTCCCTATAGCCGTACTGATTCCAGCGACATATGTGAAATGACTGCATACCGCTCAGCTTTTGTAATCTGCGTGATTCTATTAGGGCTGCCCACCGGCCGACTTCAAGTTTGTTAGGGGACATTTGTCAATACCTCAGCATGGTGACTGTTCCCATAGACTGGTTAACTGTGGTTTCTACACTACGGCATTTGTCAATACCTCAGCATGGTGACTGTTCCCACAGACTGGTTAACTGTGGTTTCTACTCTACACACTATGACCGGCAGAACGCAACTATAAAGTAACAAAACTCCAGCAACATTTCCACAATTATATTAAACATAATATATTTCATGTATTCATCAATTGTTCGACACCACAATCAAATCTACTAGACTTGACTCAACTCTAATATAATAAAAGCGGCATAATCTTAGCCGTTGCTTATTTTCCAGACGTGGTGCATCCACAACGAAAACTACAACTTGAATGCCCTTGTCACCTTCGCAAAATCGTGTCTCTTGCTCCGGTGACAACCTTGGCGTGCCTTTCCTGGTGTAAAGTTCACGATTGTCACGTCCTTCTGCATGACTATGATTCACCTTGCCATGAGTTACAATTTGACTCATGGCAGTTGGTTTGCCATATTGCATCTATTTTCGATCTCGTCTTCTGATTTGCCATTTGATGATATTATACTTCCTAGGTACTTGAAACTCTTGACTTGTTTCAAGGGATGTTCGTTTAGGTGAATTGTTGTTGTTTTTTCTTCTTTAGTTATAGTCATTACCTCTGTTTTACTTGTGCTAATTTTCATGTTATGTTCCCTCCACATTTCGTTTAGACTATTCTTGCGGTCTTGTAATTCAGCTTCTGATTTTGCTATTAGTGCTTGGTCGTCCGCAAACAGGCGGTCTCTAATGGTGTAATTTGCAGATGGTTCTTCTTCTGTGTTCTCGTCTAGCGGTGTTCTTGTGGTCCATGTTTGGCTGGTTTCTTTACATTCATTCATTCATTCATTCCGAGACCAGTTAAGACCAGGGATGGAGTTATTGCCTCTCCATAGCACAAAGCCTGGGCTAAAATATAGAGATCATGTGTTGCCCATGCAGCATGATGCCTCTCTCGGCCTGCCTAGTTTACTCCAGAGGAGTTTCTTTACATATGTTGTCTATATATATGTTATGAACAAGAGAGGGAACAGGACACAACCTTGTCGTACTCCAGATCTTATGGTGAAGGGTTCTGAGTGTTCTCCAGCTCTCACTATGAATTCACTGTTGTTATATAAGCTTCTACATAGGTTTGTTAGATGTGTACTCACTCCATATTGTTTAAGTATTTCCCACAGCTTGTTTCTATTTACTCTATCAAATGCCTTTTCTTGGATGGCAAAGCTAAGTAGAGTGTTTCATTGAATTCGATTGATTTTTCTATAAGTTGTCTAAGAGCAGAAACGGCATCTATGCAGCCTTTGTTTTTCCTAAATCCAAGTTGTGTTTCACTTAGCTGGGGTCTATAATAGTTCGTAATTTCTTCTCGCGAATTTTGGAAAATATTATCCCAGTATGACTCAAAAGGGAAACGCCTCTGTATTGTGTGCAGTCTCTTTTGCTGCCTATATTTTTCCAAATTCGGATAATTATGGCGTTTCCCCAGTCTCGTGGTGTCTGTTGTTTTACCCAAACATGGTTGAATAGTCTATGTAGCCATGCTGTTCCTACTTCTCGTGCTGCTTTAATTAGTTCATTTGGTATTTCATTTTGTCCCAATGATTTGTTCAATGGGGCTAATCTGACGGCTTCTATAATTGCTTCTTTCAGTATCTCTGGTTCTAGTTCTTCGGTGGCATCTGTGTCGGTTTCTTGAATTCCCATGCTATCTTATTTATCATCATCAAGTGCTGTGCCGGTTGGCGTAGGCTTTCAAAGCTCTCCACAGATCTCGGTCTCTTGTGTTCTGGATGAACTCTGCCGATGATATTCCTCCATGCCACCGTCTCAATCCGTCCAGCATCATTTCTCTTGGTCTGCCTCTGCCTCTCTTCCCCTCGATCTTTCCAGTTGTCACGATGTTCTCCAATGCCTCTCTTCTCATCACGTGACCAAAGAAAGCTGTTTGTCTCTTTCTTATTGTTGCATATAGTGTTCTAGTTTCATTAGCCTCTTTCAGACAATGGTTGTTAGTTACTCTGACAGTCCAAGGAATTCGCAACATTCGTCTTAAAAACCACATCTCTGCTGCTTCCAAGTTCTTCCTAATTTGTTCATTTACATTCCAAGATCCACTGCCATACAGCAAACCTGGTTCCATATAGCATTTTAGCACTCTCTTTCTTACATTCATTGATAGCGACTTATTGCATAAGATACTCTTCATTTTCTGAAATGCAGCTTTTGCCTGCCCTATTCTGCTCTTAATCTTTGTTGTACATCTTCCATCTGATGTTATAAATGCCCCTAGGTATCTAAAACTATCCACTTGGTTGAGAATTTCCCCTTCTATTTATATGTCACATTGTGGTGTCACCATTTTTTTTTTATATCGCCATTGTTACTGTTTTCTTGATATTCAAGGAGAGTCCTTTCTGTGCACTCTCTGTTACTACAATGTCCAATAATTGTTGTAGGTCTGTTGCATTATCCGCCACCAATACTGTTTCATCTGCATAGCGTATATTGTTTATATTATATCCTCTGATTAGTATTCCTGGCTCCTCTTTGATCTCTCTCATTATTACTTCGCTATATAGGGAGAAGAGATCGGGTGACAAGACACACCCCTGTCGTACTCCTAGCTTTATGTGTTCGTAACTACCTCTTTATTTCCCATTTTAATTGCTGCTACTTGGTTCCAGTATATATTCTTTATTATTCTTAAATCTTTCCCATCAATGTTGATATCATCCAACATTTTAATCAGCTCATCATGTTTTAATCTATCAAATGCCTTAGTATAATCTATGAAGCATAAATATATGTCTCTTTGTTTCTCTATTGACCTTTCTATATATATATATATTAGACAACTTATAGAAAAATCAATTGAATTCAATGAAACACTCTACTTAGCCTTTGTTGAACAAGAAAAGGCATTTGATAGGGTAGATAGAAACAAGCTGTGAGAAATCCTTAAACAATATGGAGTGAGTACACATCTAACAAACCTATGCAGAAGTTTATACAACAACAGTGAATGCATAGTGAGAGCAACTGGAGAACACTCAGAACCCTTCACCATAAGATCTGGAGTACGACAAGGTTGTGTCCTGTCCCCTCTCTTGTTCATAACATATATAGACAACATATGTAAAGAAACCAGCCAAGCAGAGACAGCAAGAATACCGCATGACGAGAACACAGAAGAAGAACCATCTGCAAATCTAACCATTAGAGAACTCCTGTTTGCGGACGACCAAGCACTAATAGCAAAATCAGAAGCTGAATTACAAGACCACATGAATAGTCTAAACGAAATGTGTAGGGAACATAACATGAAAATTAGCACAAGCAAAACAGAGGTAATGACTATAACTAAAGAAGAACAAACAGCAACAATTCACCTAAACGAACATCCCTTGAAACAAGTAAAGAGCTTCAAGTACCTAGGAAGTATAATATCATCAAATGGCAGATCAGAAGACGAGATCGAAAATAGGTGCAATAAGGCAAATCAACTCATTGGACAAATGGCACCAATACTAAAGAACAAACATGTATCAATAACTACTAAGAAAGCACTTTACAACACAATCTTCCTACCAACTCTGTGCTACCAATGCCAAACCTGGACAATGACAGAAAAAGAGAAAAGAAAAATCACAACAACAGAAATGAGGTTTCTGAGAAGAATACTCAACGTATCAAGAAGAGATAAGATCAGAAATGAAGAAATCAGGACTAAAGTAGGGGTTAAAGCTGCTCTAGATTTTATTAGAAAGCAGCAAGTCAAATGGTTTGGCCATGCAAGTAGGCTACCAGTCAACAGCATGCCACAACAAGCAATGATGTACAGACCAGATGGAAACAGAGGAAGAGGCCGACCACGTAAACGTTGGACTGAGGGAATAACAGAATCCATGGGAATGTCGATATACGAAGCCCATAACCGGGCACTCTCACGAAGTTTATACTTCACCTCGACACCGCAAGGTACAAGAGGAACATGATGAGATGAGATGATATATATATATATATATATATATATATATATATATATATATATATATATATATATATATATATATATATATATATATATATATATATACGAGGAGCGGCTGGCCGAGAGGCTAGAACGCCGAACTCTCATTCGGGAGGCCCGGGTTTGATCCCTCGGTAAGGTGTCGGATTTTTTTCTGTCGGGGGCAAAAAGAAAATCCTAACCTGCACAGTTCGCGACGACTGCACTAGCCAGGCGGCCTTTATTCCTCAGGCTCAAAGACCCCTCTGCCATACACCGCAGGGTACTATATTGGCAGTAAATGACAGTTTTATATATATATATATATATTGCATCGTTTGTACCCTTTCCTTCCATAAAACCATACTGTTCTTCACTAATTTCCATTTTTATTTTCTTTCTTGTTCTTCTCATTATAATTCTGAGTAGAAGTTTAGTGACATGGTTTATGAGGTTAATTGTACGAAAATCTTCACATTCAATTGCTTCTGGTCTCTTTGGTATTGTTATAAATACAGATTTTAGCATATCGCTTGGTAAATACCCACTGTTGTAAATATCATTCAGCATTTTGGTTAATATATCTACCTCAAATTCTCCCAATACTTCTAATTCTTCTACTGTGATTTCATCTGGCCCAGCTGTTTTTCCTTTCTTCATATGTTTCGTAGCGTCAGCGACTTCTTCTTTTAGAATAGGTGGGCCTTCTAAATTACTTTCTTCTGTTAATTCTTTCCTTTCTCCATTACATAATTCTCTTATATACTCATTCCACCTCTTCATTATAGCACCTTCCTCCAATAATATCTTTCCTGTTTTTTATTTCAAACACCCTGTATTTATTCTTATTTTTCTTCATGTGAGCTCACTGATTTGGAGGAGGAGGGAGGAGGAAGAGAGTGGAGGAGGAAGGAGGAGGGAGGAAGAGATAGGCGGAGAGAGGAGGAGGAGGAGGAGTAGGGAGGAATAGGAGGGAGGAGGAGGGATTAAGAGAAGGAGTGGGGAAAGGGGAGAAGGGGGAGGGAGGAGGAGGAGGAAGAGGGATGAGGAGGAGGGAGGAGGGTGAAGGAGGAGGAGGAGGGAGGAGGGTGAAGGAGGAGGAGGAAGAGGGAGGAGGGGGAGGAGGGAGAAGGAGGAGGAGGGAGGAGGAGAACGCAGGTGGGGGAGGAGGGAGAGGGAGGAGGTGGAGGGAGAAGGAGGAGGGAGGAAGAGGTAGAAGGAGGAGGGAGGAGGAGGAGGAGGAATGATGAGGAGGGAGGAGGAGGAAGAGGGATGTGGAGGAAGGAGGAGGAGGGAGGAGTAGAGGGAGGAAAAGGGAGGAGGAGAGAGGAGGAGGAGGAAGGAGGAGAAGGGAGTAGGAGGGATGAGGAGAAGGGAGGAGGAGAGGGAGGAGGAGGGAGAAGGGAGGGGGAGAAGGAGGAGGGAGAGGGAGGAGGTAGAGGGAGGAGGAAGGTGGAGGGAGGAGGTAGAGGGAGGAGGAGGGAGGAGGTAGAAGGAGGAGGAGGGAGGAGGCGGAGGGAGTAGGAGGGAGGAGGATGGAGGGGGAGAGGAAGAGGGAGGAGGGAGGAGGTAGAGGGAGGAGGAGGGGAGGAGGTAGAGGCAGGAGGAGAAGAGAGGAGGAGGGAGTTCGCCATTTTGAATTCATACTCGTCTAGGTTCTGTGATTTCGGTCCTTCCATTGATTGTTCTTCCCTTCTACACGACTGTAGATAACTTCCTTACACATAAAAAGATGAATTGTTATTGATATTGCCGTGGCATGGAGGCATATATATCAGCAGCAGAGTTGAACGCCTACGCCAGCCGGCACGGCACTTGATGATGATGATGATGATTGCCGTGTGACGATTCTGTGTAGTCACGTCATTTTCTTCCCTTTCCCTAGCGTTTTGGTTCGGGGATTCTTTCATCATCATCATCATCATATATTTACGTACGTATTTTGGGAATGGGAGGAGGGAGGAGGAGGAAGAAGAAAAACAATACGACAGTTGGCAGCGCTGGAATGAAAGGAAGGCGTGTAGAAAATTTCATCTCAATCGGATGGGCCGTTCGCGAACAAATAAAGGACATACATACATAAATACATACATACAGACATACAGACAGACAGAGATCCTAATTTATATATAAGATAAACTAAATTTGGCCTTTGGTATCTAGTTCGTTCCATTTATACCAAGTGTATGTTTGTGAGTCTTTGTGTTTATAGAATGCATTTGTTATATAGAGGTCGTTTTGGCTTCATAGATCTATCAGTGTGCTTCCGTTATCATTTCTTTCATTATGTTGGTCTCCAAATGCTCCAAGATGTTTTTCTATGCTCGCTGTGTTATGTCCCAGTCTTGTATTGAAGTCTCCCACAACTATAATGTTGTCCTGCTTATCTATTTTATTTAGCACATATGGATGTCTTCGTAGAATTCCTCGCATTCTAGCTCATTTTTGTTTGTATTACATGGTGTGTATATTTGTACATATGTTGTTTGTTCTTTTATTCTCACTGTTATGATTCTTTCTGATATATATATTTATTCCTCGTCTAGCCGTGGTTAAATGACTTTTCCCACACCGTGTCTTGCCCTTTCTTGCTGTTCCACTTTAGAGCAGACAAACGTGTAACTGTGGTGGATCTTCCTGCACCCTCCCCCTTTATTCTGGTGTCCGCTTTTCCCATCAGTCCAATTTTCCTCTCTTCCATTTTTTCTATAAGTTCTTCTTCTTTACTATTAACACCGCAGACGTTCATTGTGCCTATTTTCTGAATCGCTGATCTATCTCGTAGTCTGTTAACATTTTTTTTTTAAATGTTGCTTATCCCTTACAGGACGTTGCACTCAACTCCAGCAGTCGTCGGCTGCTGTTGATGTACTAGGCAAGTTTTTTTTACGTTCAGTAGTTTGCCTTACTTCCTGAACGACCGGCTCACATACTCCCGTAAGTTACCAGGGCGGCACGATCCGCTGCCGAATCTCACGCAGCTGTTTTCGCAACGTGGATATACGGGATTACGAACAACGTCGTTAACCCCTTGGTCAGCGAGACCGCGGGTCTATATCCATTTGGGTCAGTCCGTTTATATTTCTTAGTTTTTCTACGAACGAATGAACTAACGAAGGAACGAACTTTATTTTCAAAGGGTAACAAATTGGGCACGTAGGCGCGTCTTATATTCGGCCCTTCTAATCACTCATCTTTCATCCATCAATTGTGCATAATTTGCACAAACTCTCACAGTTATGCACACACTCAATAACATACAAATACACACTCCCTCGCATACACTGCATGCATGCACACATACCCACACAAACATATACACATACATACACGAACATACACGAACATACACATACACACACACTTACACATACACACACACACTTACACACACGCACATACACATACACACCTCGCACACATACACACACAAACACACACACCCATATACAAACACATGCACAGACAAAAACACACATACACACAGATATACACACATACACACATACATGTACACACATACACATACATACACACAAATATACACACATACGAACATATACACACTCGTGCACACCCACACATACACACACATATACACATGCAAACAAATACACGCACATACACACATACATACACAATCACACATACACATTTACACCCATATAAACACGCACACAAAGACACAATACACACACCCACCCATCCACACACACACACACACACACTCACACATCTAGACACATACACACTGCCTCACATAATCACTAAACTAATATGAACAAACTCCCACACTTTACACACACACACACACACACACACACACACACACACACACACACCCTGACGATTAGCGTGAGCATCCTCACAAATAACACACAAACACACACTCCCTCGCATAACACACAAATACACACACCATCGCATACACTGCATGTATGCACACATACACACACAAACATATAATATACATACACGAACATACACACACATACACACGTACATACACACATATACACACGCACCGAGTGGCTAGAACGCCGGACTCCAATTCGGGAGACCCGGGTTCGATCCCTCGGTAAGGTGTGGGATTTTTTTCTGTCGGATGCAAAAAGAAATTCTAACCTGCACAGTTCGCGGCGACTGCACTAGCCAGGCGGCCTTAATTCCTCAGGCTCAAAGACCCTCCTGCCATACACGGCAAGGTACTATGTTGGCAGTAAATGACAGTTTATGACACACGCACATACACACACCTACACGGAGTAGAGAAGTAGACACAGTGTGAGGTAATATTTGTAATAACATTTAGGGGGCTACAGGAGATAGTGACAGACAGGACGGGATGATGTGAAGATGTTGAGGGCCGATGCTCAAATAGTGGATCCCCTCTGCCGTGCGTCCACCTTGACGAGGTAGAGGGGCTTCCGCGTTCCAATGACCCCAAGAGCTATGCCGACGGTAGCACAGCTACTGGTAGGGTCACCCATGTCGGACAGGTCAAGGGAGAGGGACCAGACGAAGTGACGCACAAACCTGCTGCCTTGTAGGTAGACTGGGGACAGTCAAAGGCTAGGGAAAGCACCCCAAAATATGCTTGTCGAAATCGGATGTACTGAGCCACAGGCTTGACAAAGCAGTGCAACGTAACTTTATCATTTCATGATGCCACAGATGAAAATTAATCGTTATGGTGCTAATCCCGTGAAGTCCCATCAGTCGGTGATAGTGCCGGGCCCCCTGCCTCGAGGGGGTCCACCCATGACTACTGGTGGTCACCTTCCCCTGTACTGTGGAGTCAAGGCACAGAGGAGTAGGTTAAGAGCTATTGACCAAATACCAAGGACACTCAACATACTACAGTGGAATGCCGAAGGAGTTTATAACAAGAAAGAATCCCTGACATAGCGTCTTCATAAAGATAGAATAGATGTGGCATGCATTCAAGAGACACACCTCAACGCCAAGCACAAATTTTCAGTCAGGGGATATCAGGCCACACGTTTCGACCGCGAAGGACATAAAGGAGGAGTTCTAATACTTACACGAAATACAATACCTTGCAGCGAAGTATCTGTGATCTCTGACAACCAAACAGAAATTATAGGTGTTGATATAATGTAAAGGACGTGAAAATAAGAATTTACAATCTTTATAGCCCAGCAGAAAAGGATCTTACACTCTCAAACATGAAAATAACTGACACAAATTGCATTATTGTCGGAGACTTTAATAGTCGTTCAGAAAGATGGGGATACCCAGATACTGACAAAAGAGGAGATGAAGTGGAGGACTGGGAAATAGACTCAAATCTCCATCTACTCAACAAAGCGGATGACACACCGAGCTTCTACTCCAGAAGATGGATTACCACTTCTACTCCAGACTTAGCTTTCTGCACAGGAGACATCCTCCACAAAATCGATCGCCATGTGCTGGACCAATTAGCAGGTAGTGACCACAGACCAATCAAGCTTGTAATGAATATGGAGTATGTTCCACAGGAGCAAAAGCCCTTGCCCCGCTGGAATTACAAACGAGCAGATTGGGACAGATTTGCCACACTAACAGACAAATATTGTGAAAACATAAATACACGATATGGCAACATGAAGCAAATGGTGGAAAGTCTAAACAGAGCAATAATACAGGCAGCCACTGAGTCCATTCCAAGAGGAGCGAGGAAAAATTACAAACCATACTGGACTGAAGAACTACAAAGTTTGGAGGACAAAGTTGAAGATGCCAGGAAGACAGCAGAGAGAGAACAAACAATTGAAGCGAATACCTCTCTCAAAGCCATCTCAGCAAAATATAAAAGAACAGTAAATCAAACAACAAGAGATCGTTGGAGGGAAAAAACAGAAAACCTGAATTTTGACAGGGATGGAAACAAACTATGGAAACTAGTGAAAGCCATGAACAATGAAGGACCTAGAAACAAACAAATAACAATTAAACAAGGAAATGCCTTGCTTACAGGAAAAAAGGCTGCAAATGCACTAATGGAACACTATGCCAATGCAAACCACATTGATATTACAACTGAACAGAAGAAAGCAATCAAAGACAAACAGATACATCATAGAAATACAGAGACAGCAGCAGAATATATGATGGCAAATCTAACAATGGAAGAAATGGAACAGGCAATGAATACCCTAAAAAAGAAGAAATCACCAGGAAAGGATGGAATCACAAATGAAATGCTAATAGGACTAGGCACCAAGGCAAAGAAGAAACTACTAGCAGTCCTAAATAACAGCTGGAAGAGAGGAATAGTCCCACAGGCATGGAAGGAAGCTATACTAATACCAGTCCCAAAGAAAGGAAAAGACCTGGAAGAACCAAATGGCTATCGACCTATCAGTCTACTTAGCTGTGTAGGAAAATTAATGGAACGCATTATCAATGGCAGGCTAACATGGCATCTGGAAGAAAACAAACTCTTAACACCACACCAAGCAGGATTCAGAAAGTACAGATCCACTGAAGATCAAATAACCTATATAGCTCAGGAAATAGAGGATGCCTTCCAAGAGAAAAAGCACACACTAGCAGTCTGGATAGATTTAGAAAAAGCATTTGATAAAGTATGGAAGGAAGGACTGAAAGTAAAACTGCAAAACATGCATGTTTGTGGGAAAATGTATAAATGGATCAGCCACTACCTTGAGAACAGAACTGCCAGGACAAAAGTACAAGGACAAACAAGCAAAATGATGCTGCTGGAGCAAGGTGTCCCCCAAGGAGGAGTTCTTTCACCAACATTATTCCTAGCATATATAAATGACATCACAGAAAATTTTCCAACCAGAGTACACACATCCTCCTTTGCAGATGACCTAGCCATATGGACATCTGAAGAATATATTAGCACAGCTAACAGCAGAATACAGCAAGCCTTATTAGCGCTAGAGGACTGGTCAAAATCATGGCTAGTGAAGATAAGTGAGGAGAAAACAACATGCACAGTGTTCTCCCTCTCAAATAAACCTCAGCAACCTAAGCTGGTATTGAATGGAAAAATATTGCGCCATGAAGAAAATCCAAACTATCTAGGAGTCACCTTTGATCGTCGCCTGACATGGAAGACACAGGTTGAGAAAAATCGAACAAGAGCAAGGCAGAGAATGGCAATCATGAAAAAGCTTGCTGGTACAACGTGGGGAGCAGATGAGAAAGTTCTCAAGAAGTTATATACTGGACGGGTGAGGCCAGTACTGGAATATGGCATTGCAGCTTGGGCAACAGCAGCTAAGTCAAACTTTAACAAAATAAGTAGAGTCCAAAACCAAGGAATGCGAATCATAACTGGAAGCCTGAAGACAACGCCTATTAATGAACTAGAAAAGATCACTTGTTTACAACCAATGCAGGATAGAAGAGATAGCAGAGCCCAGCAACAAGCAGAAAAATTTAGAAGATTGACAGACCACCCTATGTACAACAGATTTAATGGTTTTGGAAAGGGAAGCCTGAAGCGTAGCAACTTTGTAGAAACTGCAAAACGAAGGATTAGGGCAGATCCTATTCTAAACATATCAACAGTCAAGCCCATACACAATGCACACAAGTTCCCAGCTTGGCGACAGCAGCAATAGCCTGAGATGATAGAAAACATTCCTGGTATTGAGAAAAAGAACACTCAGCATGAAACCGAAAGAAGAGAAATAACCCTAAACTACATAAAAGAACATTACCCAAGCAGGAATTGGACCCATGCATATACAGATGGATCAGCCAAAAATTCAATAGAGAATGGAGGAGGAGGAGTTCTCCTAAATTTAAAAAATGGAGTGAAAAAAACACATTCAATGGCAACTGGAAAATTTTCAAGTAACTTCAAAGCGGAGGTAGAGGCTCTGAAAACTGCAGCAGAAATGCTCCTGATGGAGGAAAATAAAGAGAAGCAAATAGCTATCTTCACAGATGCAAAGTCAGCTGTCTCAATACTGAAGAGCAATAACAGCACAGAACTAACTGACCTAAGAGCAGCACTCCATGGTCTATGCCAGAAATCCAAAAAAGTTGTAATACAGTGGATCCCATCACATTGCAGTATACCTGGAAACGAAGAGGCTGACAGACTGGCAAAAGAGGTCGGACGACTACCACAGCCTGACATAGACATAACCTATAATGAGGCAAAGAGGTTGATAAAAAGCACTTATAGAACCAAATGGGAATCAGAGCATCCAGGCCATCAGAAGGATGATGCATATTACAAACTCGACCGAAGAGAACAAGTAGCAATCTTCAGACTCCGCACAGGACATAACAGGCTGAAATACCACTTGTTCAATAAACTAAAGATAGGAGATACCGATGAATGTAATTGTAGAACTGGAAAAATGACAGCAAAACATTTGCTGCAGGATTGCCCAACGTATGCAGAACAGAGAAAGATATTTTGGCCCACACCTGCTTCATTTGAGGACAAGCTCTATGGAGATATCAACAAGCTCAAGTTGACCGCAGCTTACTTTAACTATATACAGGTTGACATTTAAAGGTGCATGAAGACCCAGAGGCATGAAATGGAATATTGCTTGGATAGCAAATCCATTATGTGGAAAGTCCAAATCGAAAGCTCGCTGTGTGGGCTTCATAAAAGGTGGAAAAGTGTCCTAGTGGCACGAAATGGAATATTGCTTGGATAGCAAATCCATTACGTGGAAAGTCCGAATCAAAAGCCCACTGTGTGGGCTTCATAAAAGGTGGAAAAGTGTCCTAGTGGCACGAAATGGAATATTGCTTGGATAGCAAATCCATTACATGGAAAGTCCGAATCGAAAGCTCACTGTGTGGATGTCATCTGCAGACTGCATACTTCTGGTTTCCGGAAGAACAGCCTATGTTGAACATGGTGAACGGAAGGCCCAATATACGGAAGTGAGGCTAAGCAGCCATGTGCAGGACGTGACGATTCCTTGGGTGAGCCCAGTACCAGAGCGCTATGTATCGGCTCTGCAAGTATGGAAGCCTCCTTGGATGGCGGGGAATGCCCATGGTCTGCCCCTGCCTTCCCTTGAGGGCTGACCAGGATCTTTGGCTGTTCTATATGGACCAGCAGGGATGGGGGATAACACCACAACAGTGAGTCAAACGTCCTAAGAAACCCCCGGGAAGGTTAACCCGGTCAACAAATGCCCGCAGAAGTCGGGTGTGTCGGCCTAACGGCGCAAGAACGCAGCTCTGCTGTAAACAGGCACAACGCAATCACATCCGGAAAAAAAAAACTCCGGATGAACGAAGAAGAAGAAGAAGAAATAGTGGATAATGGACAGACGAGAAAGAATCCTTGATACTGAACAGTGAACAGTGAACAGCATGCCATGACACACTGAACAGTGAACAGCATGCCACGACACATTGCACATGAATGCGACTTCGTCCGCTGAATGATAGACTACACCATTCCCATGCGCAATAATAAAACATGATTGTTCTACAGTTCTACTCCCCTTTGCCATGCAATTATTATTACTTGCATATCATTCACAGGACGTAGCAGTAAACCCCAGCATTTTATATGTTCCTGATTCCTGGGCAAGTTTTACATTCAGTAGTTTCCCATTGCTTTCTCAACGACCGGCACCTAATCTTTTTCGAAAAAAACCCAGCACCGCTGTGTTTCGAACCCGGGAATACGGGATTACGAATCGCGTCCGTAACATCTTCGCCAAGGAGACCGATCAATACGGTCTAGTTAATCGCAGACCACATGCTCTTGGTCTATTGTTATTTCACATTTCCTTGGTCTATTGTTATTTCACATTCACTTGGTCTATTGTCATTTCACATTCACTTGGTCTATTGTCATTTCACATTCCCTTGGTCTATTGTCATTTCACATTCCCTTGGTCTATTGTCATTTCACATTCCCTTGGTCTATTGTCATTTCACATTCCCTTGGTCTATTGTCATTTCACATTCCCTTGGTCTATTGTCATTTCACATTCACTTGGTCTATTGTCATTTCATATTTACTTCTTTCACTGTTGGCATTTTATTGTCCGTATACAAATGGCCCATACCCAGGGTATGATATGTGCTTGGTTGGCAGATTTGAGCCGGCAACAATCAGCGCTCCATTTGTTCAGTGGCATGGCGAGTATATCTCACTTATATTGTGCCATGTTGCCTCCCTGTTGATTAACATGCGCACTGTAATTGCACGCGGTGTGGCCACAATTGTGTTTTGTTGTCAGGAAGAAATGATTTCATTGGCAGCCCGTCGCTAGGGAGAACTCATTCATGGCTGGGAGGTGTTACATGTCTCTGGGGAGAATCCATTTCATTTTCGGGAGTGTTGGAGTAATTCATGCATTTATCTCACAATATGGAGCTCCCTGGTTCGTTAGATTTTCATGTTGCTGATATATCCAAATTCTGCTGCGCAGTAATGATAGTACCAGAAACTGGCGGCCGTGAGAGATGCCGTACAGCCTGCCTGTCTGCCGTACAGCCTGCCTGTCTGCCGTACAGCCTGCCTGTCTGCCGTACAGCCTGCCTGTCTGCCGTACAGCCTGCCTGTCAGCCGTACAGCCTGCCTGTCTGCCGTACAGCCTGCCTGTCTACTGTGATGGTTGTGTCTTTGACTGGAGCCCGGTCTACCCTACACTGTTTATTGTTTATTGTTTACTATTTGACATAGACTGCTGCAGGCTGCAGGGCTATCTTATTTATCGTGACGTCAAGGCAGCATCATCATGTGCTGAACCCCTGTCTGTGATGTTCACCTGAAGGCTATGTCACTTATCACCCTTAATTAAACCGTAGTCTTATTTTAATCCATATCTGAACTATAATTTGCACTAGAATCTACACAAGAATCTGGACTACAATCTTGGCTAGAATCTACACAAGAATCTGGACTACAATCTTGGCTAGAATCTACACAAGAATCTGGACTACAATCTTGGCTAGAATCTACACAAGAATCTGGACTACAATCTTGGCTAGAATCTACACAAGAATCTGGACTACAATCTTGGCTAGAATCTACACAAGAATCTGGACTACAATCTTGGCTAGAATCTACACAAGAATCTGGACTACAATCTTGGCTAGAATCTACACAAGAATCTGGACTACAATCTTGGCTAGAATCTACACAAGAATCTAGACTACAATCTTGGCTAGAATCTACACAAGAATCTGGACTACAATCTTGGCTAGAATCTACACAAGAATCTGGACTACAATCTTGGCTAGAATCTACACAAGAATCTGGACTACAATCTTGGCTAGAATCTGCACTGACATGTGCACTAAAATCTGCACTAGAATCTTATTTACACTTGTACATTACCGTAGATAACACCGGACAGTACAGTAGATAACACCAAACATTACAGTAGATAACACCAAACATTACAGTAGATAACACCAAACATTACAGTAGATAACACCAAACATTACAGTAGATAACACCAAACATTACCGTAGATAACACCAAACATTACAGTAGATAACACCAAACATTACAGTAGATAACACCAAACATTACAGTAGATAACACCAAACATTACCGTAGATAACACCAAACATTACCATAGATAACACCAAACAGTACAGTAGATAACACCAAACAGTACAGTAGATAACACCGGACAGTACAGTAGATAACACCAAACATTACCATAGATAACACCAAACATTACCGTAGATAACACCAAACAGTACAGTAGATAACACCAAACAGTACAGTAGATAACACCAAACAGTACAGTAGATAACACCAAACATTACAGTAGATAACACCAAACATTACAGTAGATAACACCACACATTACCGAAGATAACACCAAACATTACCATAGATAACACCAAACATTACCGTAGATAACACCAAACAGTACAGTAGATAACACCAAACAGTACAGTAGACAACACCAAACATTACAGTAGATAACACCGGACAGTACAGTAGATAACACCAAACATTACCGTAGATAACACCAAACATTACCGCAGATAACACCAAACAGTACAGTAGATAACACCAAACAGTACAGTAGATAACACCAAACATTACAGTAGATAACACCAAACATTACCGTAGATAACACCAAACAGTACAGTAGATAACACCAAACATTACAGTAGATAACACCGGACAGTACAGTAGATAACACCAAACATTACCATAGATAACACCAAACATTACCGTAGATAACACCAAACAGTACAGTAGATAACACTAAACAGTACAGTAGATAACACCAAACATTACAGTAGATAACAACTGACAGTACAGTAGATAACACCGGACAGTACAGTAGATAACACCAAACAGTACAGTAGATAACACCAAACAGTACAGTAGATAGCACCGGACAGTACAGTAGATAACACCAAACATTACCGTAGATAACACCAAACAGTACAGTAGATAACACCAAACAGTACGGTAGATAACACCAAACATTACAGTAGATAACAACTGACAGTACAGTAGATAACACCGGACAGTACAGTAGATAACACCAAACAGTACAGTAGATAACACCAAACAGTACAGTAGATAACACCAGACAGTACAGTAGATAACACCGGACAGTACAGTAGATAACACCGGACAGTACAGTAGATAACACCGGACAGTACAGTAGATAACACCGGACATTACAATAGATAACACCGGACATTACAATAGATAACACCGGACATTACAATACATAACACCGGACATTACAGTAGATAACACCGGACAGTACAGTAGATAACACCAGACAGTACAGTAGATAACAACTGACAGTACAGTAGATAACAGTCAAGAATCTGGACTACAATCTTGGCTAGAATCTGCACTGACATGTGCACTAAAATCTGCACTAGAATCTTATTTACACTTGTACATTACCGTAGATAACACCGGACAGTACAGTAGATAACACCAAACATTACAGTAGATAACACCAAACATTACAGTAGATAACACCAAACATTACAGTAGATAACACCAAACATTACAGTAGATAACACCAAACATTACCGTAGATAACACCAAACATTACCATAGATAACACCAAACAGTACAGTAGATAACACCAAACAGTACAGTAGATAACACCGGACAGTACAGTAGATAACACCAAACATTACCGTAGATAACACCAAACATTACCGTAGATAACACCAAACAGTACAGTAGATAACACCAAACAGTACAGTAGATAACACCAAACAGTACAGTAGATAACACCAAACATTACAGTAGATAACACCAAACATTACAGTAGATAACACCACACATTACCGTAGATAACACAAACATTACCATAGATAACACCAAACATTACCGTAGATAACACCAAACAGTACAGTAGATAACACCAAACAGTACAGTAGACAACACCAAACATTACAGTAGAAAACACCGGACAGTACAGTAGATAACACCAAACATTACCGTAGATAACACCAAACATTACCGCAGATAACACCAAACAGTACAGTAGATAACACCAAACAGTACAGTAGATAACACCAAACATTACAGTAGATAACACCAAACATTACCGTAGATAACACCAAACAGTACAGTAGATAACACCAAACATTACAGTAGATAACACCGGACAGTACAGTAGATAACACCAAACATTACCATAGATAACACCAAACATTACCGTAGATAACACCAAACAGTACAGTAGATAACACTAAACAGTACAGTAGATAACACCAAACATTACAGTAGATAACAACTGACAGTACAGTAGATAACACCGGACAGTACAGTAGATAACACCAAACAGTACAGTAGATAACACCAAACAGTACAGTAGATAGCACCGGACAGTACAGTAGATAACACCAAACATTACCGTAGATAACACCAAACAGTACAGTAGATAACACCAAACAGTACGGTAGATAACACCAAACATTACAGTAGATAACAACTGACAGTACAGTAGATAACACCGGACAGTACAGTAGATAACACCAAACAGTACAGTAGATAACACCAAACAGAACAGTAGATAACACCAGACAGTACAGTAGATAACACCAAACAGTACAGTAGATAACACCGGACAGTACAGTAGATAACACCGGACATTACAATAGATAACACCGGACATTACAATAGATAACACCGGACATTACAATACATAACACCGGACATTACAGTAGATAACACCGGACAGTACAGTAGATAACACCAGACAGTACAGTAGATAACAACTGACAGTACAGTAGATAACACCGGACAGTACAGTAGATAACACCAAACAGTACAGTAGATAACACCAAACAGTACAGTAGATAACACCGGACAGTAAAGTAGATAACAACTGACAGTACAGTAGATAACACCAAACAGTACAGTAGATAACACCGGACAGTACAGTAGATAACACCAAACAGTACAGTAGATAACAACTGACAGTACAGTAGATAACACCGGACAGTACAGTAGATAACACCGGACATTACAATAGATAACACCGGACAGTACAGTAGATAGCACCGGACATTACAATAGATAACACCGGACATTACAGTAGATAACACCGGACATCACAATAGATAACACCGGACATTGCAATAGATAACACCGGACATTACAATAGATAACACCGGACATTACAATAGATAACACCGGACATTACAGTAGATAACACTGGACATTACAATAGATAACACCGGACAGTACAGTAGATAACACCGGACATTACAATAGATAACACCGCACATTACAGTCGATAACACCGGACATTACAGTAGATAACACCGGACATTACAGTAGATAACACCGGACAGTACAGTAAATAACACCGGACATTACAATAGATAACACCGGACATCACAGTAGATAACACCGGACAGTACAATAGATAACACCGGACAGTACAGTAGATAACACCGGACAGTACAGTAAATAACACTGGACAGTACAGTAGATAACACCGGACAGTACAGTAGATAGCACCGGACAGTACAGTAGATAGCACCGGACAGTACAGTAAATAACACCGGAAATTACAGTAGATAACACCGGACATTACAGTAGATAACACCGGACAGAACAGTAGATAGCACCGGACAGTACAGTAGATAGCACCGGACATTACAGTAGATAGCACCGGACAGTACAGTAGATAACACCGGACAGTACAGTAGATAACACCGGACAGTACAGTAAATAACACCGGACATTACAATAGATAACACCGGACATTACAATAGATAACACCGGACATTACAGTAGATAACACCGGACATTACAGTAGATAACACCGGACATTACAGTAGATAACACCGGACAGTACAGTAAATAACACCGGACATTACAATAGATAACACCGGACATCACAGTAGATAACACCGGACAGTACAATAGATAACACCGGACAGTACAGTAGATAACACCGGACAGTACAGTAAATAACACTGGACATTACAGTAGATAACACCGGACATTACAGTAAATAACACCGGACATTACAGTAGATAACACTGGACATTACAGTAGATAACACCGGACAGGATAGTAAATAACACCGGACAGTACAGTATATAACACCGGACATTACAGTAAATAACACCGGACATTACAATAGATAACACCGGACATTACAATAGATAACACCGGACATTACAGTAAATAACACCGGACATTACACTAGATAACACCGGACATTACAGTAGATAACACCAGACAGTAAAGTAAATAATACCGGACATTACAGTAGATAACACCGGACAATAAAGTAAATAATACCGGACATTACAGTAGATAACACCGGACATTACAGTAGATAAAACCGGACATTACAATAGATAACACCGGACAGTACAGTAGATAACACCGGACAGTACAGTAAATAACACCAGACATTACAATAGATAACACCGGACATTACAGTAGATAACACCGGACAGTACAGTAAATAACACCGGCCATTACAGTACATAACACCGGACAGTACAGTAGATAGCACCGGACAGTACAGTAGATAACAAAAGACATTACAGTAGATAACACCGGACAGTACAGTAGATAACACAAGACAATACAGTAGATAACACCGGACAGTACAGTAGATAACACCGGACATTACAATAGATAACACCGGACATTACAGTAGATAACACCGGACAGTACAGTAGATACCACCGGACATTACAATAGATAACACCGGACATTACAGTAGATAACACCGTACAGTACAGTAAATAACACCGGCCATTACAGTACATAACACCGGACAGTACAGTAGATAGCACCAGACAGTACAGTAGATAACACAAGACATTACAGTAGATAACACCGGACAGTACAGTAGATAACACCGGACATTACAATAGATAACACCGGACATTACAGTAAATAACACCGGACATAACAGTAGATAACACCGGACATTACAGTAGATAACACCGGACAGTACAGTAAATAACACCGGCCATTACAGTACATAACACCGGACAGTACAGTAGATAGCACTGGACAGTACAGTAGATAACACCGGACAGTACAGTAAATAACACCGGACATTACAGTAGATAACACCGTAAAGTACAGTAGATAACACCGGCCATTACAGTAGATAACACCGGACATTACAGTAGATAACACCGGCCATTACAGTAGGTAACAAAGAACAGTACATTAGATAACACCGGCCATTACAGTAGATAACACAAGACAGTACAGTAGATAACACCGGACATTACAGTAAATAACACCGGACATTACAGTAGATAACAAAGAACAGTACAGTAGATAACACCGGCCATTACAGTAGATAACACCGGACAGTACAGTAGATAACACCGGCCATTACAGTAGATAACACCGGCCATTACAGTAGATAACACCGGCCATTACAGTAGATAACACCGGCCATTACAGTAGATAACACCGGACAGTACACTAGATAACACCGGCCATTACAGTAGATAACAAAGAACAGTACAGTAGATAACACCGGCCATTACAGTAGATAACACCAGACAGTACAATAGATAACACCGGACATTACAGTAAATAACACCGGACAGTACAATAGATAACACCGGACATTACAGTAGATAACAAAGAACAGTACAGTAGATAACACCGGCCATTACAGTAGATAACACCGGACAGTACAGTAGATAACACCAGACATTACAGTAAATAACACCGGACATTACAGTAGATAACACCGGCCATTACAGTAGATAACACCAGACAGTACAATAGATAACATCGGACATTACAGTAAATAACACCGGACAGTACAGAAGATAACACCGGCCATTACAGTAGATAACACCGGACATTACAATAGATAACACCGGCCATTACAGTAAATAACACTCGACAGTACAGTAGATAACACCGGACATTACAGTAGATAACACCGGCCATTACAATAGATAACACCGGCCATTACAGTAGATAACACCGGACATTACAGTAGATAACATCGGCCATTTCAGTAGATAACACCGGCCATTACAGTAGATAACACCGGCCATTACAGTAGATAACACCGGCCATTACAATAGATAACACCGGACAGTACAGTAGATAACACCGGACAGTACAGTAAATAACACTGGACATTACAGTAGATAACACCGGACATTACAGTAGATAACACCGGACAGTACAGTAGATAACACCGGACATTACAGTAGATAACACCGGACATTACAGTAGATAACACCAGACATTACAATAGATAACACCGGACGTTACAGTAGATAACACCGGACAGTACAGTAGATAACACCGGACATTACAATAGATAACACCGGACAGTACAGTAGATAACACCGGACATTACAGTAGATAACACCAGACATTACAGTAGATAACACTGGACAGTACAGTAGATAACACCGGACATTACAGTAGATAACACCGGACAGTACAGTAAATAACACCGGACATTACAGTAGATAACACCGGACATTACAGTAGATAACACCAGACAGTACAGTAGATAACACCCGACATTACAGTAGATAACACCGGACAGTACAGTAGATAACACCGGACATTACAGTAAATAACACCGGCCATTACAATAGATAACACCGGCCATTACAATAGATAACACCGGACAGTACAGTAGATAACACCGGCCATTACAATAGATAACACCTGACAGTACAGTAGATAACACCGGACAGTACAGTAGATAACACCGGACAGTACAGTAGATAACACCAGCCATTACAGTAAATAACACTGGACAGTACAGTAAATAACACCGGACATTACAGTAAATAACACCGGCCATTACAATAGATAACACTGGCCATTACAATAGATAACACCGGACAGTACAGTAGATAACACCGGCCATTACAATAGATAACACCGGACAGTACAGTAGATAACACCGGACATTACAGTAAATAACACCGGACATTACAGTAGATAACACCGGCCATTACAGTAGATAACACCGGACATTACAATAGATAACACCGGACATTACAGTAGATAACACCGGACATTACAGTAGATAACACCGGACATTACACTAGATAGCACCGGACATTACAGTAGATAGCACCGGACAGTACAGTAGATAACACCGGCCATTACAGTAAATAACACCGGACAGTACAGTAGATAGCCCCGGACATTACAGTAAATAACACCGGACAGTACAGTAGATAACACCGGACATTACAGTAGATAACACCGGACAGTACAGTAAATAACACCGGACAGTACAGTAGATAACACCGGACAGTACAGTAAGTAAGTAAGTAAGTAAGTACGTAAGTAAGTAAGTAAGAAAGTAAGTAAGTAAGTTAGTAAGTAAGTAAATCTTTATTTTCCAAGGGTTTAGAATTGGGCACGCAGGCCCGTCTGACATTCTGCCCTTCTTCTCTATTTCCTCTCATAATTCTTTCATTCAACATCTCTTATGAAGCAATTATTTGACAACAAAAGAACAATAAGCATTAAAACGCATGAAAAATAATCAATAATACATGACTCGTTGAGGCAATGTTTAACATGGGCATCATAAATACCCAAGGTGGGTGTAACGTGCCATACATATGGGAATGTTGTTGTTGTTGTTGTTGTTGTTGTTTTTTTTTTGGCTAGTTGTCGTTCGAGATAATTTACCATTATTATTGTCTTTGTTGCTGTTTTTTTTTTTGGGGGGGGGGGGGGGGGGGGGGGGGGTGGGCATGTAGTCTGTCCTGGGGTAGTATTCAAACAGGTTGCGACTGTATGTATAATTATTGGTGGTGTCTTTCTTGTGAAAGATTGTTCCACAACTGTGTGGCAGAGTATGCTAAGCTTGTTTTAAATAAGTCTATCCTAGGTTTAGGGACATGAAGTATATTTAGTCGTTCGCTATGTCTTGCGTTATAGTTAAACAATGGCCAAAGGTAGCTTGGGGCATTTTGAAATAGGATTTTGTGAGTTAGTTTGGCCTTATTAAAAAGTAGGCGTTTGTGGAGTGGCAGTAACTGAAGACGTTCATGTAGGTTAGAATTGTCTGTAAGCTTATCACCATTGATTAGACGCACTGCCCATTTCTGGAGTGAATAAAGGCGTTTTATTATTGACTAGCTGACCCGGCCCGGCTTCGCCCAGACCCTGGTGGGGAGCATCTCATTTAATTCATATAAGTAGTCATATAAGTTCTCATTCCCGTTACCGACAATTTGTCTGTCTGTCTGTCTGACCCGGCCCGGCTTCGCCCAGACCCTGATGGGGAGCATCTCATTTAATTCATATAAGTAGTCATATAAGTTCCCGTTCCCGACTGTCTGTCTGTCTGTCTGTCTATCTATCTGTCTGTCTGTCTGTCTGTCTGACCCGGCCCAGCCCATGGTGGAGAGCATCTCATTTAAATCATATAAGTAGTCATATAAGATCCCGTTCCCGACTATCTGTCTGTCTGTCTTGGGTAAATGGAGGAGGGAGGAGGAAGAGGGAGGTGGAGGAGGGAAGAGGAGGGAGGAGGAGACAGGAGACAGGAGGAATAGGGAGGAAAAGGAGGGAGGAGGAGGGATTAGGAAGAGGAGGGAGGAGTAGGGTGGAGGAGAAGGGGGAGGAAGAGGGAGGAGGAGGAGAGGGAGGAGGAGGGAGCAGGAAGAGGGAGGAGGAAGAGGGAGAACGAACGAACGAACGAACGAACGAACGAACAAACTTTATTTTCAAAGGGTTAAGAATTGGGCACGCAGGCCCGTCTAACATTCTGCCCTTCTATCACTCTCTTCCATACATTATTTCATTCACACGTCATTCAAGGCTAACAGAGAACAGCAACAATATAAAACTTATGCATAATAAAAGCATTGGCAAAATGCGAACATCAAAACTACACGATACAGTAACATTAGATAATGGTCAGACACTTATTAGCCATGTGGAATATACTGGCCTACCAAAAGGGGACTGGCTGTTATACTAGGGTTTTGTTATTATTATTATTATCACTATTATTATGGGGGAAGGTAATCCGTATGAGATAGTGTTCGAGTAATTTGCGATTATATGAATAAGGATTGGTGATGTCTTTTATTTCTTGTGGAAGATTGTTCCACAGCTGAGCTGCAGAGTACGTTAAGCTTGTTTTGTATAAGTCAATCCTAGGCTTCGGAATGTGTGGGAGAGGATGGAGGAGAAGGGGAGAAGGAAGAGGGAGGGGGAGGAGGTAGAGGGAGGAGGAAGTGGAGGAGGGTGGAGGGAGGAGGTAGAGGGGGAGGAGGTAGAGGGGGGAGGAGGTAGAGGCAGGAGGAGAAGAGAGGAGGAGGGAGTTCGCCATTCCGAATTCATACTCGTCTAGGTTCTGTGATTTCGGTCCTTCCATTGATTGTTCTTCCCTTCTACACGACTGTAGATAACTTCCTTACACATAAAAAGATGAATTGTTATTGATATTGCCGTGGCATGGAGGCATATATATCAGCAGCAGAGTTGAACGCCTACGCCAGCCGGCACGACACTTGATGATGATGATGATTGCCGTGTGACGATTCTGTGTAGTCACGTCATTTTCTTCCCTTTCCCTAGCGTTTTGGTTCGGGGATTCTTTCATCATCATATATTTACGTACGTATTTTGGGAGTGGGAGGAGGGAGGAGGAGGAAGAAGAAAAAAAATACGACAGTTGGCAGCTCTGAAATGAAAGGAAGGCGTGTAGAAAATTTCATCTCAATCGGATGGGCCGTTCGCGAACAAATAAAGGACATACATATCTACATACATATTTACATACATACACTTTGTTTTATATATATAGACTAGCTGACCCGGCCCGGCTTCGCCCAGTCCCTGGTGGGGAGCATCTCATTTAATTCATATAAGTAGTCATATAAGTTCTCGTTCCCGTTACCGACTATCTGTCTGTCTGTCTGTCTGTCTGTCTGTCTGTCTGTCTGTCTGTCTAGACCCATCCCTCTGTCTTTCCCTCCGTCTATCCCTCCCTCCCTCCCTCCCTGTCTGTTTGTCTATCTATCTATCTATCTATCTATCTATCTATCTATCTATCTATCTATCTATCTATCTATTTGTCTGTCTGTCTGCCTGTCTGTCTGTCTGTCTGTCTGTCTGTCTGTCTGTCTGTCTGTCTGTCTGTCTGTCTGTCTGTCTGTCTGCCTGACCCGGCCCGGGTTCGCCCAGTCCCTGGTGTGGAGCATCTCATTTAATTCTGAGTAGGTAAGAATCCGCTCTGCCTTCAAAATGTTGACGTGAAGATTTTCTTCCTGCAGCTGCTTCTGTATTTGTTGATCAGTTAAGCTCCATTTTTAGCCGCTTGACCACCCATCTGACTGTGTTTGGAATCAGTGTTTCTGATTCTGGTGTCTTGGTCCTCCTTCCTCTCACAAGTTTTCGTGTTCGTCTGTGGGTAGTCGTCGCTCTTCTTATTGGTAGTTTCATTGACTGTAGGTTCAGATACTTTATTACAGCTTGCATGCAGACTCTCCAAAGGCAGGTTCGTCTTCTTGATAGTCTGGTCGGTTTTCTCACTATGCATCTTGGAAGCTGCTTGTTTCTTTGTGCTATTACGACGTGCCATTTTCCCCCCCGTATCAGGCTGCTTGAAATGTGTAAGGCGTCTTGGCTTGATAGCGCTGAGAAGTGCTGTCAAGCGAATCGTGTCGATATGATGGCGGAAAAACACTAAAGATGCGATGATATTGTTCAACATCTTTTAGATAACTTCTTAAGTATAGAAAGATGAGTTACAATGTTATGCATTATGCATTATTTTTATGTAAACTTTGAAAATGCCTTAAAGATTGTATCATTATTTATTATAACTCATATGCCGGTAAATAACTATAGACAAAGAGTTTATAAATCTTTGAAAACGATACAACAATATGACTATAAGTTATACAACAATGTTATTAAAAGTTATGCCCCTTGAAATAACTTTTTCTAGAGTTAAGTCCCTCGCTATATATAAATTTTAATGAAAAATGAAAAATGAAATAATACCTGAGTAAGCAGGCGATTTCACACTAAAAAAATATCACAGTTGGCAGCTCTGGAATGAAAGGAAGACGTGTAGAAAATTTCATCTCAATCAGATGGGCCGTTAGCGAAAAAATAAAGGACATACATATTTACATACATATTTACATACTACACTTTGTTTTATATTATAGATTTTGGGGGCAATCCATCCCAGATTTTT